>CAJNOQ010000536.1:0-47640 GCA_905250885.1 Didymodactylos carnosus | reverse complement strand
TATAATTTCGCTGCACGTCAGTTTAAGAAAATTGTTATGACATGGTTTTGTAGAGAATTCAATAAGGAATCTTTTGGAAAAAAGATTTGGATCGATAGGATAAAAGCCGGCGGAGTTATATTCAAAGTACGGGAGTGCGTTTATTTATGCGCCACCCGTTACAATTATTTCAATTTTGAATGTGCGAAAATTTTCATCTACAGGCAGAATCTTTTGTCATACCGCTTCATTTTGATCTCACTCAAATTCTGGATTACTTTTAAATACACATACTATAGTTGTCTGATACTGATCAGCAGTCTACATGTTTATTTTTATCCGTAATCGGGTTTTCAATCTGTTCAGTCAATTTAAACAGTTGTATTTGTATGTCTGATACTTGGTTTGTTCCTTGTATAAGATGAACGTTCCTTTTTCAATTCAAATTTTATTCTTCCAGAATACAAACAGAAATAATTCACTTTAATATTTTGAACCGTCAAAAAAACACAATCAATTTTCGTATAAATAGAGACTCGAACGCAACCAGTATGAAAAATGACAATCTTCCTATCTAAGAGCAAGGATGGATGACCAAGAAAAAATTCCTTTACGAAATCAATTTTTTTTCTCGATCAGGAACGTATTACAGTGATGTGTGAAGAATTTTTCTGCTCACTATTTTGTTTTCTGACATTCCTCCATAAGGTTTTTAATGCCTGTAATACCCCACAGGATTTCTTCAAAACTTTTATCGGATGTTTTCGAATGCACATATTGTAGATACAGAATTTTGCGCTGATCACAGATACCACCTTTAATGTAGAAAAAGTACTGTTTTCAAATCAAATTTTGATTATAGAAGTTTTTGATCTGTTCTCACCAGAGAACGAAATGGGTCACGTTGACCCACGGATCGGATCGAGTCGAGTTCGGGTTCGGGTGGAGGTAAAAAATATTGATTCGGGTCGGGCCAAAGGAAAAAAAATTTTCGAGTTTCATTCGAGGATTGCCACTGAAAACAAATCAGGGAATTTTCTTCGGTTACGGTTCACTCATCTATTTTTCAACATGTACCTTTTTTATCGGAAACAGAAGTACAGTGTTTTTTCCTTTCTGCTTTGACGCTGTGTAATAATGTACACTATTCACTGAACAGTATCGCACTGTTGAAACAAAGAAAGAAAAGAAAAAAAGGAAACATAAGTAAATCCAGAAAAACGAACGCCTTAAATATGCGCCGCATTATGATGATTAAACTTCATGATAATATACGATCGAGAAAGATTTCCCGTTTCGGGTTATCACAATTCGAATGAACTACCACTTGGACAAAAAATTAGAGAAATGTTCTAGACTATTACAAAAGCTATAGGCTTCTGCTATTTTTGCAGAAAAATTTATTAGGTCACCTAAGAAAATTTTCTGGTCATTCGGGTCAAGTCTCAAAAATTTCGTACCACTTCGGGTCGAGTCGGATTCGGGCTCACATAGAAAGTATTGATTCGGGTTAGGTCGAGTTCGGGTCATCCACCTAAGATCCGATTCGGTCTCTGGTTCTCACCACAGAAATCATAGCCAAAAATTCAGTTTTCGAACGATCCTCGATGGATACACGTCGGACATCACTTTTCGATTGAAAAAATTCGTATTCTTAAACACATATTTTGGAAGAGCAAATAGCGCTGTAGATTTTGAACTATTTTCTAACTGTTCATAATCGTTTTTCTGGTGAGGACGATTGCATAACAATAAATACTCCACGCATTATTCTGATACGTTTTTAATAGAAAAATATCGGTTTCATTGGGAGAAAATTTTCTGGCTTGTCCGCCTTTGCCCTTTAATAAACTATGCGGTGGAGTACTATGTACTCAATTAAGTTACATCTCGTTATCTCTTAAACAAGGTATTTTCCCCAGACGGCAGAAAATAGTGATTATTATTCTTGTACATAAAAAAGAGACAATACTATTCTACGTTTATGAGAAATTGTATGATTGTTAGTGCGAACTGTTAGTTTATTGCACGATCATATCTGATGAAGTCCTGTCGTTATAATGCATAGTCGCTATACCAGCGTTCGCTCAAATTTTAGCGAAAACTGGTTCCACTGAGAATCACAAAATGTGTAAATAGGCAATCTCAATTACATCTGTACGGTGGAAATATTTTGTTTGGAAAGAAGTAGAGTTATCTACGTCAACTACAGAAACATTATAAATATCTAATTGCCGGATTAGGCAAAATAATTCACTGAATGACATTCCCATTTTTAGAGCTCAATTATGTGAAAATGTAGCAAAATGCAATTTACTAACAAAAGCAATTGGATCAGTTGTTATTCAATCGATTTATATTTTTGAAATTTTAACCATGAGAAGATTATGTATATTAAAGCATATCTATAAGAAAGTATGAGTTACCAGACTGCTTAAATTATAGAATGTGGAAATTTGATCTTACTTTTATCTAATCCGAACATGCTGGAAGATGTGAGCCAAGAGAGATGAGTTTTTTTGTTTCATGTTGTATTATTTCTATTACTGTCGAATAAAAAATGAATGCAATCTTTTGCACAGGAATGAATGAAATCTTGTGATCAATAGGCTATGTTCAGATCACTCAGTTAATGAGTATATGCAAACATCATAACCATTTAAATAGTTTTTCTTCTTGAAATTTTTTCGTTTGTCTAGAATAAATGTTAGGAATTCGTTTTAAACAACTTTTTGCTGGATTTTTTTGAAAAAACTAAATCTCTCTCTCTCTTTCTCTGAGTTGCCGGTTTCTGTGCACTTTGGTCTAGTGGATATTCGCTATTTGGCGGAGTTGCCAACTATCACTTACAAAACATATGATTTAACCTAACATGCGACAGATGAAAAAGAACGAAATACGCAACTTACAAGCGTTGGGACACTTTGTTACATGTACCTGTCTGACATTTGTTTTCTTCTTTTTACATAACCATCGCGGTTAGAAAGAACGAGTATTTGTGTTGTATGTATGTGTATGCACCTTACATCAACATTTAGAATTAATAATCTATTTCTCAAGTCTCGCTGTAGTTATATGTACCCCGCTATATGATCAAAAAAGTAAAAATACATCTATTAACATGATTGGTCACAGATGAACGAGTTGATGGATTATTATTATCTCATTCTGAGCTCTATTTTTTTTTTTCGTTTGACATACCGATATACACGCCACCATACTGTCAAACTTCTGTATTTTGAAGACGGTGTTAAAGTGTCGTTAAAGTTAAAAAATACGAAAAATGGCTTCAAACAGTTATGGTAAAGTACACAAGATTTGCAAAAACGTTTTCACATTTTAAAGTGTTGTTTGTCAATAAAAAAAGGAAATGGGTACTATAGTTTTCATGACATACTGGTTACCCTACTAGAACGATTATTATATTTGTTGAGAATCTTTTGATCAGTTTTTAAATGAAAAGCCTCTCCAGATGCGATGAGACGTCTATGAGTAATGTGCCTTTAAATTTTGTCGTAAGTCTTTTGTAAACTTCTTTTCAGGTTGGTCCAATCAAAACGGAAATATCAATGGTGCACCATACGATACAAATGAGTTGCATCCTGTTTATGGTGAGGTCCATGCACCTCCGCATCCGATTCCAGCTCACAGCGACTTTCCTTCGTATGTAACAGCTAATGGACACCAGAATGGTATCGATAGTAAAATGGATCCTGATAGCGGGGCGTTTATTGCAGCAGGCACTGCCGGCAATGCTGGTTTTGATTTACGTTCACTTGGTCTAACGGAACACGAATTGTATTCGGCTGGTTTGCATCCATCAAATTTTGATCCATTGACAGCACAAGGTAAACAGTTACCATTGAATCAATATAAAATAAATTATGATCCAAATCCGATCGTTATCAAAAAACAGATTCCAATTGAACAACCAACATATAAACAACAAATTATCGTACGTTACTGTAAGTAAATTTTCATTGAATTCAGCGAGAGAAAGAGAAACGTTATAATCGAAGGTCTAATGCCAATATAGACTTTTCTGATAGCGTGTTATAAAAACACCTTCCATACTGTACTTGGACTATGTGACAATAATTCTCTCTTTTCTATCTATAGTGCGTCCTCCAACACCACCGCCACCTGGTCCATTGGTAATTAAAGAAGTACGCCCTCCTCAACCTGCGCCTGCACCACCTCTTATTATCCGTACACGAGCTCCAAGAGGAAAAACGCCACCTCCTATAATAATTCGTGAACAGCCTCCCATTGCGCCACAAGTTGATACACAAACTCGTTATCTTACAAAAATGTTATCAAACGAGCAGCCGCCTCTTCAACCATATACATATGAACAGCAACAGCCTCAGCAAATGTACAATAGCAACGGATATGCAAGCAATGGATATGCAAGCAACGGATATGCAGGCAATGGATATGCAAGCAACGGATATGCAAACAACGGATATGAAAGCAACGGATATGCAAGTAATGAATATGCAGGCAACGGATATGCAGGGAACGGATATGCAAGCAATGGATATACATCTAATGGATATCAAACGGCATCCGATCCCTCTTATCCATCAGGAAATTTCGATAATTTATTACTAGGTGGCAATCAACTTAACGATAGTGTGAAATATGGGGATATTAATAGTAAAAACTGGATTACGGAAGTTGTTGGTGGAAGAGGAGAACGGAATCCGATACCACAAAGTTTGCTCGGTAAGGAATAATAAATCTGATGATTTCACTGTTTTTTGTATATAGTTTTTTGTTCTTCTAGACAATGTCTATAATGCAATGAACAACAAATTACCACGAGTGTAACATACACATCAAATTAGTTAAAAAACACTATTGCATCTAGTTACTTTTTCATTTCGTGTTTATTCGTAATATTTCATTTTTTTAATACTATTATTCTCGTGACAGCAGAAGTAAACAACTTGCATTCATAAAATGGAAATTATAATAAAAACTAAATAGTATTGTTGCTGAGTTTATTAATATACTAGGAGTGTATTGATATCTTTCATGAACATGTGTCATATTTCATTCTCAGCATATTAAAACGTTGGAAACTGTTCAAAATTTATATCTCTGATCTTATCTGAAATATTTGATACGTAGTTGAACCGTTTGTACAGATACTTGGCAGCATTTTCTCTTTTATTGTCGAAAAAGAAATTAATTTTCTTCGTAGTCGTTTATACTGGAATAAGGTGAAACACATTATTATAAGCATTCAAAGAATATAAAAAAAACTCTTTCCTATCTCTGTTTGACTAGAAATGTGAACATAAATAGTACTCTAGCTGGTATCTCGTATAACATCCGTGACCAGATCTATTTAGCTCATTTCCATTCATCTGTTTCTTTTTTGTTCAGAACGTTGCTCATTTTTGTTATATCAAAAGTCCAAATAATTACTATTTTTCTTTTTCATTTGATGACATAATATAACATAAGTGTACGTGTTTAGTACAACATTATCGGTTCTTTTTCTTCCATTTTTTTATCTACCATAGAAGCTCAAAAAATATAAAATAATTTGTTAGTTCAGTGAATGATGTTCTTTGAGCTTTTTTTTCTCTTGTTTTGCAGAAAAAAAGCAAAAAAAGGTGATACCTGCCGTAGTGTTTAAAAAAAGAAGATTTGCGTGTTCTAATTATTTGAAGAACTTCTTTACTTTATTTTTATGCGAAATTCTTCTTCTAGGTAATGAGAAAACGTATTGTTATTTTTCATCATAGAAAAGATCACAAAATCTAAACTAGACTGCAGATGCAAACCCAATAGAATGAGATGTCATTTATATTACCTGTCAGGAAAAATGTTCGCAAATCCATAGATGAATGCTGATTTATTGTTATTTAGTAATAGTTCTTTTCTCCTTGTTAACTCAGCTTAAATTAATATATAAAATGTGAAATATGCAAATACCAATAACAACAAAAGACACAAACGTGCTTATTTCGATAAGGATTATATGAAAATAGAAAAAATAAAGGATTTGGCAAATTTTTTATATGCACAATTGAGTAAAGACACATAATTGAAAGAGATAAAGATCCGTAAAAAAAGAAGGCTATGGAAACGGAACTATTCATCAAGAGTAGGGGAACGGTGGCATCTTTAACATCGATGTGGAATAGTATAGCGGCTAATAATGATCACATTGTTATTCCGCCAAAATCTACAACAAAACCAAAACTAATCAAACAGGTAGCCACAATTGATGTTAACAATAGTACTACTGATAAACCGATAATGGTAAAAAATGATCAATCAAATGTATCTATATCATTAAAAACGGATCATTTAACAGTACCATCGCACCCCATCATGCCGGAACAATCGATTCAGATGTTTGTTAAAAAAGGGCAAGTTTATGAAGATAATATTATTAGACCAAGCTTTATTCGAGAAGTATCAAGAAAGATTTTAAAGTCGGATAACATTGTTAGAGAAGTTATTCATGAACCGAAAGCTGTCGAACAAGAAATGAAAAGTATGTATAGATTTTTATTTTTATTTGTAATTTAGTTTGTGAACTCAGTATTGAATTTTTGATGATAACAATTATACATAAAATGATAGATTAATTAGGTCAAAAAGACTTTCCATCTCTGATCGTAGTTTTGAAAGCGGAGATCACCGGTATTACGTGCGTATAGTGTAGTGAGTTTTAACGGTTCAACATAAACTGAGTAACTGTGTTGCTGTTATGATATTGTATCTTTTTTGTTAAATTATTTTCTTTTCTCTCAGTAATTAGTACACTAACTCATGAAGAAGACAATCCTGTTGCAAAGGACGATGATAACGCTGTCGTTATGACTCAAGAAGAAACACCACCATCACCCTCGGATCAATTCTTGAGACAGCCGGCTCAATCAGCAGAATTAATCAGACAAATTTTTAAAATCAAATCTATAGACAAAAAACCAGTGGAAGTTGACAACGAAACGTCCAGATTACCCGATCATGGTAAACAACATCAAAAACCAGCCATTCACGTATGGAACGTTACACGTGCCGTGTTTCGTAGCGGTCTGGTATTGAGCTCAACACGTCGTGCATCTGATAGCGTCATTCCCATGATGAAAACCCATTTGTTAATTGGTGATAAAGCACGACGACAACGACAAAAACTCTCCCAATTAGGAAACAGTTTTGAAGAGCCACTACCATTTGAAACATTTGTCAATTATTTATCGTATTCTCCAGAAAAATCAAATGGGATCAACACTCTTGAGCAAGAAAATACTATGCATCAAATTTTGAAACGTTCAACGTCGGCCATGGATCCAGTATCAATATCTGATTCGATTAAAAATTATGAGATTATTATGCGAAATTTAAGAAATTATGAAAAATTTTGTTTAGTATATAATGTTACGAAACGAGATGAGAAAGAAAACAACAGAGAAAGTAGTGATGAAGGTGAAGAAATAAATGTTGAGAAACTATATCAATCTTTTTCTCACATAAAACATTGGAATTTATTTAATAATGGTAAGAAATTTAATACAATCCATGTTCAACTGCCAGAAAAAATCAATAAAGATAGATCAGAAGAAAATAATACTGAAAGTCAAAGTCTTAGTATCAATAATAATGTTAATGATAAGACAGAAAAAAAGCATACCCGTATTAAGTCAAAATCATTGGCAAATATTTATTCAGGATCAACAGTTAAAGATTTGATCATGAATGATAATAACAATAATACGCCGACGACTACAAATTTAAAACGTACTGCTAATGTATCATCACAAACAGATATTAGTATTTGTGGTAAAAATGCAGATGACAGCGTTTTACAGGCAACATCGGTAACATCAACAACAGCTGCTGAAGAAAAAGCTATTCATGCTTTAGATGAAGTTTTAACACAATATAGTTCTCCTCCTACACCGGATGTTACTGTTATTGTTGCTGGTGATGTACCTTCTGTGAATGAACAACATCTAACAACACCAACTATAGACACAACAGAGAATAATGTCACAACACAAAATTTTGAACGTAAACAGTCAACAGCTAGCAACAGAGATATTACAGTCATTAATAATCAAGTGAATAAACGAGAAGATGTAAGTAAAAAAGTTTAAATTATTCATTTTCTTTTATTTATTAGTATTATTTGGTAGACTGGATAGATAGAATAGATCAAAACAGAAATTCCATTTGCGTAGGCAATATTTAAAACTTTCTGTCAAAGAGTACCCTGTACCACCCTAGGAAAAATTCTACAGACTTCCTATTCCTATTTCCTCCTCAAATCCTATAGGATCCTAACGTTCAAGATCCTCTCATGATCCGTTTAGGATCTATATATCTTTTAATAATCGTATTTTCTTGTTAGGATTCTGAAAAGCCTAAGCGAAATTCTATTAGAATTCTGGTAGAATATGTCTAGAATTCTGTCAGGAAATTTGTAGGTTTCTCACTAGAGCCACTACTGCCAGCTTACATATAGTTGTTCTAACATTTTACAATTAATCATAATGCTGAAAAAATTATCGGATACTGCTCCTTAGACATAGGAATATGTGATCTATCAAAATTCTATACTTTTCATAGCCTGAAGATCCTCTGATAACAAGATTATTTCAAAAGAAAAAAAGCTGTTTTGATCCAAATGACGTTGAATTGAAAGCGGATCGAATTCGTAAGTAAAAAAGTGTGAAATTGATTGCTGTGTACTAATTTGCTTTATTTTCTAGCGGAAAATTTAATGAAACAATTTGAAAAAGGAAAAAAGTGTCTATTAGAAAATGAAAAATTAGTGGTAGGTAGTTAGACTAACTCTATTAATATATATATACTTCGAGTAATACAGACAAGAAGAAAATTTTGTTATCCTATTTTTTACAGTATGCATGCTCGATGACAAAATTTGATCGACAAGGTTATAAACAGCGTCCCCGTCTGTTATTTTTAACCAACGAACGTGTTTATAATTTAACAACAAAAGGAAGTTGTAAAGAGATGCTCACTTTTGCACAAATAAAGGGTCAGTAATAGACTAACTTAAATGATGAACTCTTTTGATGATAGAAGTGAAATTAGAACAACTGAAAGAATTTTGTTACTCTTTATTTAGGTGTGAGTTGCAGTCCACTTAAAGACGGTTTTATTTGTATTCATGCTGACATGGAACACGAAGAACAAAGTCGAGTAGGATAAAAATTTTATTATCAAAACAAGCACGATTTATTTTGTGTTTTGTTGTTTAAGGGTGACTGGCTGATTTTAGTTGGTTATCCATGCGAATTGATCACTCATTTATTCAACCAGATGGGTCGAGAAAATAATGATACTCACTTTTTACAAATCATTCAAAAGTAGGTGTACAATGAAATGAAGAAGACGAGGATATCATCAAAAACTGTTTTTATTAAAAGTTACCCTTGTAAGATAAATTTTAATGTTTTTTGATAAGCATGAGCAAAGCAGGATATTGAATGGTGTTAATTCGCTTTAACGAAGAGAAAAAAACCCGAACAAAAGCTAATTTTTGAAAGATAGACATTTTGTTCAAATTCAATGAAGATGAATATCTTTTGGGATCTTTTTGTCTGTAAAAATTGAAATGAGAGGAAACATCTGCAATTAAAGAATCAACAATGAGTTAGCGTTCATTAATACCTTTGGGTAATATGCATTTCTTTTTTTCCCGTAGAATAAAACACAAAAGCCGACAGCTTGGAACAGGTAAGTGTAAGTAAAATGAAAAGACCATCGTAAGTCTGTTTGTTTTTTTACTTCAGGTAGCGTCAGCGAAGGTCATATTCAAATTCGTAGTGCCGAGGTACAACATATTGACTCCGATGGAAAGCAAAATCTTTACATTGTAAGTTTAAGGCTAAAAATAATTTGATAGATCTATCATAGAGCTAATGCAAAATTATTTAGATTAGTTGATGTTGGAAGTGTCTATGAGAGATTTTGTTCAAAGTCACATTTCTGTCGTAGAAAAAAGTTTAAGCTAAATTCTAAAAATACATATATTAAAATCACGACGCCAATACGTGATGAGGGTTTATGTCTAATTGAACATCTGTTTCTTCTCTATTTTCAGCAAACAACGTAATATAGTCGTTAAATTGTACGATAAACTATTATTCCGGGAAACACACTGTTTTTGTTATTTTTTAATTATTGCTTTTTCTATTGTGTTTGAAATGCTTATCAGTTGTGTGTGTCTGTTGCTTTTTATATTTTTTAACTTATAATAATACACGTTGTGAACAGCTTTCAGAAAATAAAACGGAAATATGATTATTAACTGAAATAATAAAACAGGTGTTATATCTGGCTCCTCTCAGATGATGCTTGCTGGTACACAATATTGTGCATATTGTCTAACCACTCTAGACCTTCAAAACTTCCTCCAACCAACATACGAATATATTCAGTTTGCAGAGCCTAGTCTGAATAGTTTTAGCTCTTCAAGCTGTTGTGTATAGTTGATGAGAAAACTAAAACGTTTGACTGACGTATATCGACGTGATAGTAAACAAGAAGTATGATATGTTTGCGAATTTTCTATATTTAGAAGTAGTGACTAAGTGCAGTCAATAGAAATGGTTATAAATGAATTCATCGTTTCGTGTTTTGCAGTTCTTTTAAAACTGCACAAAATACTGAGTTACCGGAAAAAAGTCAACTGGAAGGTTCGTCACCTATACTTTCGTCACTGACCAACATCTTGTCTGACTTTTGTCAACTGACCAAAGTCCACCTTACTTCGATCAGATAACGAAAGTATTGTCGGACTTTCGTCAGTGACAACAGTATCGGATTGTACTTTGGCCAATGTTCCAATTGGGACCTTCTAACTGATGTTGAATGAAGTTGAGAATGGTACATTTCTGAAGTGAACTTTCATCACTTGTCGACGATACAGTTCCACTTTCGTCAACTGACCAACGTAAGATGGACTTCGGTCAGTTGACAAAAGTCAGACAAAACTTTGGTCAGTGACGAAAGCACTTGTCGGACTTTCGTCAAAGACAAAAGCATCGGTGACGAACGTTTCAGTTGACTATCTGCCTATTCCCCAAAATAGCATGTTTCATTACTTTTGAAAACGAAAACATTTTATCTAAAACAGTTCAGAAACGATGCAAAACGTATCGACTATGGATATGCGTACTATCGAAAAATTCTGTAGGGAGAATGTTCCCGATGAACGTCATTCAACTAAATTTTGTCCTCTGATTACAAAATGACGAGTTCATTTATAACCATTCCTCTCGGCTCCACTCACTCGCTACTTCTCATTTCTTATGTTAAGAAGAAACTGGCGTCAACTGCCCTCATCGTCAATAAATGAACGTATAAACTCTATCCAATCATGCCAGAAAAATCGGAAACAAATTCTTGCTGTAACTTTGAATTACCGGCACCTTAAATCAATCCATTCTTAATCCATTATCTCTAAAACTGAATTTTTGACGCAAAAATTTAATTTTTTTAAAAAACTAATGTGAGATTCGTAATCACCGCCAAAAACTGCATGTAGTGATATGCTTCTTTTAGTTCTACTCTAAAATAATTTTTTCAAAAACTTAATCAACGAAGTCTCGAGTTAGCTGAACAAGCCGTTGGGTTTGCATGTCAGTTCTTTGAAAACAGATTGCATGCCATCGTTTATTTTGTCTCGAAGTGAATTTGCCGACTCTGGTGTACAATTTAGAACCATAACATACGTCGGTTTTTATTTAGAAAGGTCTTACCCTAATGAAACTTCTTGTAACCAATATCTTGACTTCTTGAATTTTTTCAGTTAGATCTTGATTCAAGATCGTGAATATCAGTTGAAAAACTTATCCAAGAAGTTTTTTAATTATCTTCTTCCAAGAGAAATTATCTTGGATGAAACTGATCGAAAAACACAATGTGCTTACTTCGTGTCGATGGAGGAGCTGTTAGCTCAAATATTGAATAAAAAAGACACTTTATCGGCAATAGTTCAAAATGTTAATGAACAGAATCAAAGAACGACATCTGATGATGATCTTATGTATTCCTTGCGTGATGGTAAATGCGGATTTTCTACGTGATTTGTCTCATCAAACTTTGATGGTTGGACAACTCGTTTTTTCGTACTAAAAAACGGATCAAACGCGTTTTTCATTCATTCGTTAATTTTACGTTCATTTCATTCAATAATCCTTTCATGAATCGCACAGTGGTTCGTTCGGTCGACGAAAACGACTATACGTTTGAACGATCGAGCCGCGTTGAATAAAATCAAAAAATTTTTGTAAAAAACGACCTACGGAGTTTACCATCACCCAAGAGTTTGAAACATAAAACTGTTATTTTGTGCCACCTATAAAAATTCAAATTTTTTTCATACTAACCAACTCTGTATTCTGCAAATGTTTCACTTCAAAGCTTAGCATAGTAGTAAAAAAGTTTGGTCAAGATAAATCAAAAGCGTTCATTAAACATCAGTGTCAATGTGCTTTAAGTTGACACTTGCGTTCAACATAAAGAACTTTTAATGAAATCTTCTCTTGTATTTTAGTAGATACTTTTTTTTTGTAGATACTTTAAACGTACCATTGCATAGATGCCGCTGAAAATGACACTTCAAGAGTTAACGACAAGACTTCATAGAGTCAAGAGCTGTTTTCTGATTTACTGATGATTTCGACCAGTGATAACCAGCAACAGATCAAATAATTAGTAATGAATAGTCGAAATCTGTTCTCACAGAAAATGTCAACCTCTTTCTACCCCTATCTTGTAAAAAATGAACATCAAGATAATCCGTGATCATTTCTTATTGGACAATTTGGTTCACGTCGTGTACGCGATGTCATTTTAAAACTCACAAACACAGGTTATACTTACATTAGACATCTTTATAAACGTTAAGTCATGTTCGAAATACTGAAGGAAAAGCAAAGGTCGAGAGGGACTTTGAGTTGTCTTAATTTCTAGAATTTAAGTTGGACATCTGATTTTCAGATGTCTTTTTTCGAGACCTTGATATCTAATTTTATCATAAATGTTTTTTTGTGGAACGGTCGTATTGGATAAAGCGAAATTTAAATAAGACTAGAACTGTTTTATTCACGAAAAGTGAGAGTCATCAAAGGTCACCAATCTGTAATAACAATGACTCAAGCCAAACAACACCAAAAGAGTAATAAAAAATAGCAAAATAAAGAAGAAAACTAAGGTTACAATCAGAAGTAGTAAAAATAAGCAAAAACGAACAAATATAAATCCTTAACTGACAAATGTTTCACTGGAAGAAATAGTGAAGTAAAGCTGTTTTGAAAGAAGAAAGACGAATAACTAACTCTGGCCGATTATTCCAATCAGCAATAGTTGAATAAAAAAAAGAAGAATACACCGTTTGCGGAGAAAAACCATCAACAGAAGATGGAATGCGAACATAATTAGAATGATGAAGACGTGAAGATGAGTAGTGAGGACGGTGAATAGTATAAAAAAGAGAAACTGGACTTAGACAATGATAAATTTTGAAAAACTGTAGAAGCCTAAAGTACATACGACGAAGGGAGAGATTTGGAAGAGAAAGTTGAGACACAAGTAGAGAACTAGAAGAACGGCAGTCATAATTGCAAGAAATAACACGAGAAGCAAGTTTATTTACAGAATCAAGAACAGTAAGAGAAAACGAACTGACATACAAGGCACAGCACTAGTCAGTTTTAGGAAGGATAGAAAAAAGATAGATTTGGCATGTGAACGGGGGTTTATACAATCATATAATACCTCATCTCAGCTTACTTTCTTTAAAGTTTGGTTCACATGCAAATCTTTTAGTAGTAAAACGCGAGTCAAATTTTTCAAGAAACTAAATTGAAATGAGATCAAACACACATTTGGCTGAACTAAATCGAGATTAAATCATTTTTCAACTTTTCAGACATAGTGACAAAAAAAATTAATATAAACATTTGTCCGCACTATTTTCTATCCAACAGTGGATAATGGTTGTTATTTTCTTTTGATCTTAATACTGTGATTCTTTATTTAAAAACGTCACAAGGTTTTTTGCTGAAAGGTGGCTCTATTTACAATCTTGATGCTTACATTCTTGCTAAAACTCAAAATTTAAAAATTTATATTCTGTTTTTTAGATGTACTCTGGTTGCTAAAATAAAAAATAAAATCTGAATGGCTTCTTTCGATAACAATATGGTTACTCCAAAGAAAAGTCGGATAGATTTGAAAACAGATGTATCAACAGCTACTACAACGGATAAAAAAACTGATCTAACAGTTAGCGAATACTCAGCATTAGTTGAACAATGGCAGCGTAAGCATCTATTACTTATACATCCCAAGTTTGTGAACTAATATATGCCGGCTTGTTCTTTAGATGCCTACTACACATGGAATATGTCCTGTGTAAACTATTACAATATGTTGATGATGAATAATTTTCTTCAACAATTACCAGCAATAACAAATGCATGTGTGCTAGCGGCTGTTGCCGATGCTGCAGTGCAGACATCTCATAATATTCGTCAAAGATCTGATCCACTAGTGGAAATTAGAAATTGTAAGACGAAAGAAATAGAGAAAAAATTATGAATAAGTAAAGTCTGTTATGTTGTTTGGTGTAGCTCGTTTGGTACTTGCCTCGATTTACAGACGATTTTTTGCAGAAGTTATTGATTTTATACTATTACATGCATTCAAACTTCTAGTTGTTACTATTATAGCAAACGCATTCCATTTGATGTGAGGAAAAAAAAGCTATATTTTGTTTGTGACTAATATAATTCTTCTGTTTTGTAATTTTAGTGATGAAAATCGTTTAACGCTAAGCTATATGGTCTCGTCGCTTTTATATGACGATACATTGTCAATACCATTTGAACTAATTTTTTTGGAGATTGGCTACGCAATTACAAGTATTGCTTTTGAAGTAAGGGAAAACATCCACGAAAGTACATCATGCTCACTATGATATTTTTATTTATGTTTAGGGAATTTGTCTAGCGAAATATGGTTGTACACCGGGAAAACGTTTATTAAGATTGAGAGTGATCAGATGTAACAGTATGCAAATTCAAGACGATGGAAGTGTTCTTGTCGAACCTGGACTTCTATTGAGTTATATTTCGTATGTATCATTTGCGTTATGACTTTATATCACAAATGTTATTTATTTTAGAGCTTTAACGCGTTCGGCGTTCAAAAGTTTAATGTCTACATTTTTATTTCCTGCAGTTTTGGTGGCGTTATTATCAGCTCATCGTCAAACAAGTTATGACATTGCGTCGAATGCGCTGGTGGTAGAATTAGAAAAATGGGAATCACCAGAAGAACAGCGACTAGCAGCCAATAGGGTTGTACGAAATAATTAATTTTTATTTTGTTCTCTCTTTTGAACTATTTTTATTTCAATGTACGCGCACAGTGATTATCTTATTGTTTATTTGTTGTTATTTAGTTGTTATTGCTCTTTTGAGAATACATATATAAAAATCAGAGAATATATTTATCTATTTATTTTTTATTTTTGAAAATATATTGAATCTATTTGCTAAATGTATGAGAATATTCAATATTCGATAAAAAAATAATAAAAATCTCGTTTTGTTTTGTCAATTTTCCGATTTTTTATAGCCAAAAATACTTTTTCTTCTATAAAACTTGAAAGAAAAATGGTTAAATTGTTTTATTTCAGAAATAAATTATAACTATGAGTGAAGTATCATTGTTATCTGACATGGCCAGATTATCAACTGAATTACAAGCCGACATGCAATCAATTCGTCGTTCATTAGCAATGAGTACGGGTCATTACTTGCCAGAAAAATTTCATTTTCGATTATGGTCTGAATTAGCTGAAACAAAAACAGTTTTAACCGATATTTCATCACTATCCACAATATCTTCTACCGATATTCAAACTACAACAAGCTCAAATTATTTTCGTCTTTATTATATTGACACAATTTCTTATAGTAATGGAACAAGTTTATACTTTATTGATTTAAATGAAGATCTTTTACGTCAATCATCCTTATCGTCATTAATCGATTATTCATCTCAAGCTACAACTCTCTTTTCATCATCAAATGTTACACGTCATCTACCGATGAGTAAAGCAGAACAATTGTTAAGAGAACGAATGAGATCCGTTTATACACATTCGATAACCGCTTATACAATGGTTCAACAGAGAATATTATATCAGGCAAAAGGACGATTTTATTATTATGATGATCTAAATGGAAATAAAAGTACTGCAATGATAACGACACAAAATGAAAATGTAAGTAATGCTAGACAATGAATTATAGAAAAATTCAAAGACCATTTAATTATTGTTTTAAAATTTTTTGTCATTTCAGGAGATAGATCTTGAGTCTTATCCGATTGAAATTCAATTTTTAACCAGTGATTCACCAATCGATGTGACAATGTGTCCACATAATTCGAATATGATTGCATTTATTCGCAATGAGAATATTTGGTGTAAAAATCTCATCAGTCATCAAGAATTACAATGTACATACGCTCGATTGGGTATGTATTTTTTCATGTTATTAATAGAAATTTCTTACTGTCAGATATTTTTAAGGAACTGGGGATTTTCTTCATGACGTTCTAAGCGCTGGAATACCATCATTCGTTATTCAAGAAGAATTTTCACGTTATCGAGGCTATTGGTGGCAACCAAAATGTCATACACGTAAGGAATGATGATAACTAAAATATTACGACTTTGTGACTATTTTATTTTTGCAATAAAAAGCTAAAGTATGATTCATTTTTGTTTAGATGAACAAGTTTATCGCATATTATATGAAGAAGTAAATGATGGAGGTGTCGATTTAGTATATATTTCCACAACTGAAGAAAACTCAGAAGAGATTGAAACATTTCGATATCCAAAAGCTGGTGGAAAAAATTCAGAGAGTACATTAAAATTGTTAGAAATACATCTGAATGAAAATAATGAAGTAAATAATCTATTTTCTAACTATTTCGTTGTTTATTTCTTTATTTTATTGTTATTTTTTTGCCATTAAGATAATTCATATTGTTCAACAACATCTTAGTATCGAATTAAAAACAATTGTGCCTTGGATTGAATATTTGCCACGAGCTGGATGGACACCAGACGGAAATTTGTAAGAAAAAAATTAAAATAAACTTTTAATCAAACTTAAATTGAAATCATTTTTTTAGTGTTTGGATACAAGCCATGAATCGATCACAAACAAAAAAATGTCTTATATTAATTCCATTGAGTATGTTTAATAGTGCAGAAAAACAAGTGGTTAATAATGACAATCAACAACAATTTTGTTATATATTGTACGAAGAGACAAATGATATACTTGTTAAAGTAAGTTATATAAAGGTTAGAGTTCAATCTAATACTTAGTGAGTTTAAAGTTGAAAACATTGAGTCTTCACTTCTGTTTCGATCACTTTTTTTCGAATCCTATTTTCAATTTCAATAGGTCCATAATATTCTTTATTTCTTATCATCATCCACCACAAATCAAATTCGTTTTGTCACAGCATCAGAGGAAACTGGCTATTTACACTTACAATATGTCAATGTTGACCTTCAGTCATCATTTTCTACTGATTCAAAATGTGAGTAACAAAACAACAACAACAACAACAACAGACATTTGTCTCATATTTCAGAATGTAAATATTAATTTTACTTTGTAGATCTTGTTTATGCGTCTGTAATTGAACATATTCGATTAATTGATGGTGAATGGTGTGTAGATAATAATGAAATTTGGATTGATGAACACAATAAATTAGTTTATTTTACCGGTTTCAAAGACACACCACTCGAAACACACCTGTAAGTGGAAATTGGATGATAGGACATATTTTCTAGTAGACGTTTCATTTTACTTAATCTCAAGCGAATGTCTGGAAATGTCACAAAAAAAAAGTGTTTCATAATATTTGTATCTATCTTCAGTTATGTAACGTCTTGGTTATATCCAACAAAACTAAACCGTCTGACTGTACCAGATTATTCCCATTCCATTACATTAAATAAGGTTAAGTAAGCACAGGAATCGATAATATTGATTGTTCATTCGCAAGCGACATTCAATTGTTTTCTTATTTTTAGGAAGCAACCTTATTTATATCTACGTATAGTTCTCTAACAAAAGCTCCAGAAATCAATCTGTATATGATAGAAAATATTCAATCAAACGTCGATCTTATTACAGTGAGAAAAATTGGAAGTTTTCTATCACCACATGGTAAATGAATCTGATACATTTGATATATAAAGTGACTATAGTTAGACATTTTTATGAATAGCAAGTTGCTTTCTCGTGATTTTATTATCAAATATTATATCGATTTCCTATACTGACAGTCTTGTAGTCGAACTTATAGTTTAATTTTCTAGCTTAATAATGACAACGATTCATTTGATGTTCTAGCTGTTTCTCGGGAAGAAAATGACGATTTGATCTCAAGGTTTTTTCCAACTACTCAATATCGATGGAGTGAACAAGAATTATTTGAATTTCAATATGACGGTGTGATGATGTATGGAATCATTATGAAACCAATAGGTTTTGAACCTAGACGATATTATCCAACTATTTTACAAATTTATGGTGGTCCGGAAGTATCGAGTGTCCAAAATTTATGGTCAGGATATCGGTAGGGAACATGGAGGTAGTTTTCATTATTCACGTTTTGTTGGTAAAAATTTAAATGATCGTTGAAAATATTTTGTTTTCTTTTAGTGCTTCAAGATCTCATATTTTGACTCAAATGGGTTTTTGTGTTGTTATGATTGATAATCGTGGAGCAGCAAATCGTGGAGTTAATCTCGAGGCAGCTCATTTAAAATATCGACTGGTAAGGTGAGAAGGTTTTATGTTTTATCAATAATTTCTGATATCCATGATACATGAGAACATCCATAAACCCATCAAGAATAGTCAAATATAAGACTTTTAAATCTTTTTTTATGGATCAAGATGAAGAATACTCCCATAGCTCATCTTGTAGCAAAATGTTTACTCTACAAAACTCAATTGTTAGAAAAATTCCAGAAAATCAGTTTTCATTGAGAAAATGTTATTGCGAAAAAAGCGCACAATTTCAATCGGTTATAACTAATGCATGTCTAGACCGAGAGAGGATGTCTTGGCTGAAAAATAATTTTTTGGTTAAAGATACTCCCTATGTTTGTTTTAAAAAGGAAAAAACTGGATTTGAATTTTTACGCCACCGATAGAGTCCGGCTTTTTCGATCAACATATTATTCAATGAAGAATCGAAAACTGAACAAAACGTACGATTTCGATTTTTTTTTTTCTACGGGTCTATTTTGTTAGCAAAAAAAGTCAAAATACTCGATTTTTTAATTTTTGAAAAATACGAAATTAAACCGTCAAGTTAAACCAGAGAGCTCCAAAAGTTACTTGGAATTTTAGAGCTGACAATTCTGCACAAGATAAAATCATTTTGGGAATTTTAAAAAGTTTTGACAGGTATTGAAAAATGTGATAGAAAGTCGACAGGTAGATGAACAAATTTTTTGATAAAAATTGCCTAGTAAAACTTTTTTTATTCATCAAAACATGGCTTTAGATAAAAACGAATATCATATTTGGAACTAGCACAAAAAATGTGTCTGTTAAGTTTCGACAAAATAGTTCGTGAAGGTCAACAAGTTTCATCTGAGGTCCTCCTCTATAGGCGTTATTTCTGAGAAAAAATTTTCCCAATTTTTTTGCTCTAGTCAAGTCTAAAAAGTGTTCTCACGCAAAATTGTTTAATATTCTCGACTGATAATCTCATTTCAGCCGTTTATTGGCTAATTCTGGAAAAATTTTCGAAGCTCATTTTTGAAAAATTACGCTCGTGTAAATGTACACCCCAGGTGAAATTCTTTGACCTTCACGAACTATTTTGTCGAAACTTAAAAAGATACATTTTTTGGTGTTGATTCCGAATATTGTTTTTGCCTAAAACCATTTTTTGATGAATAAAGAGTTTTATTAGTCGATTTTTATCAAATTTTTGGTCTACCTATTTATTTTCTATCAGAAAAATTCTCTGTCGAATGGTATATTACTCAAAAAAATCTGAATTAAACTGGCTGCGTGTAAAAAAAAGCAGTTTTTGAGCAAAATCGAGAGTCTAAGTGTTCGAAAATTTATTTCTCAACCTCGAGTTCCCAGTTGAAAAAAACTTTTGTCAGCCTAAAAAATGTGTGCTAAATCGACTAAGATTGGTTTCACAAAGTCCTATGATCGGTTAGGGCTCTTCGTCAAAAAGCGATTGGAGCAGACACAGAAAACAGTATAAAAAACATTTCGTAAGTCTAAAATTGAAGGGGGAATCGAATGAGATCACTTTCAACGAAATCTGTTTTTGACCATAATGGAAAAATGCTCGATGCACTCATACACGCTCTCTTATTTGTTTTTATATTTTTTTAAGGGTCAAGTTGAGTTATTGGATCAAGAGTTTGGTTTAAGATACTGTGCAAAAAAATATGATTGTATCGATTTAGATCGAGTTGCCATTTTGGGCTGGTCGTACGGAGGATACTTAGCCCTAATGGCTCTAGCAAAAATGCCAGATCTTTTCAAAGTTAGTTACTTATTAACTCTTTTCTATTGATTAAATATACTCAAATGCATTTTTGCTGTATAGATTGCGATTGCTGGCGCACCAGTAGTGTCTTGGAAATTGTATAACACTGGTTATACGGAACGTTATTTAGGTTTACCAAGTGAGAATGAACAACAGTATTTGGAGTCAAGTGTTTTAAATTACGTGTCATTATTTCCTGCCGAGTATGTTGAACTATGTTTATTTATTTATTTTTCGTAAATAGTTTGTTTGTTTTGTTTCAGGGAAAATCGTTTAATCATTGTTCATGGTTTAAATGACGAAAATGTTCATTTTTCTCATACGAAAGCATTGATTAACAAATGTGTTCAATATTTAAAACCCTACATTTTAAAAGTATGAATATGTTTGATGTATTTCATATCTTTTGTATTTCTATTTATTTGAACTGATCAGCTATTGAACAAAAAATGTTCTGAATAATTTTCTATGAAACTGTTGTTATCTTTATATTCAGGTATACCCAAATGAACGTCACGGTTTCAGAAATGTTGATTCAATGGAACATTTTGAAGTTACACTTTTATTACATCTTTTAAAGTATTTGTGAACACAATAACATTACGTAAATTTGCCAAGTAAATTGTTTTTGTACTCAAGATGCTTTTTATTAGTTGTTTCTGGAATAACGATTTGATCATCAGATCGTATTTTCACATGTTATTTCCGCTATCTTTGTCTTTTTGATTGTTGACTAATAAACTGATGATTTTTTTGTGTGTTTGTTCGAATTTTTTTATGAGACATTGACAATGTTTCAATTTATTTTTTTTTCTGTATTTGTCTTGCAGAATCATCATATATTTTTTATTGTTGTCAATTGTTCGAGTTCTTCATGTATTTCTTGTTATTTGTTGTTATTGTTTTCTAGATAAATTGTTAAATTTTATTTTACTTAAATTTGACTCCAGATAATTAGGAATGTCTGTACGATGGCAACGACTTTCGAGTCAAAAATATGATAATAATTACAGATGTTTTGAACTTCATACTTTAATTTGTTTGATATTTCGACTTTTAACCGGTCATTTTCAAAACCATAGACAGAATAACTGTACAAATAATGAAAACAACTACTTTCTTTCACTATAAAATAGGACGAAAAAGAAAATTCTAAGACTAGGACGATACTTTCTTTATATATTCATATATAGAAAAAAACAGTGACATCATTATCTATAATCTATACGATGATGTTGAAGTATTTTATTAACTGACTCTTTCTGGTGGTATGAGTCTTCCATCTCCATTGTTTTCATTTTCTCTAGACCGTCTGGAAAGACATAAAGAAGAACTGATTGATCTGTTCTATTTAGAACTGGTGCTTCCGATCTAATCAAAAGTAATTCTTTAACTAATAATCGATATTTATGTTATTCTAAGAGTGTAATTTCTTTTTAAATATGCGCATATATAAATAAAGTATCGTTCTAGTCCTGGAATTTTCTCTTTTTCGTTCTATTTTATTTCGTAGTAAGGATAGTGAAAGAAAGTAGTTGTTTTCATTATTTGTACAGTTATTCTATCTATGGTTTTGAAAATGTCTGGTTGAAGGTCGAAATATCAAACAAATAAAGGTATGAAGTTCACAATAGTTGCAATTATTATTACATTTTTGAGATAATTCGAATTAAATGGAATGCTTTTTAATTATTGAGTGAATTATTGTATGAAAATTCGTGTTTTTTCTTTTGTAGAAATTTAAAAATGACAAATATTAAAACATCAGCTGCAGATACGGACGTTCATGTATCAGTCGAGAATAATGATTTGATAAAGCAACGTATTTATTGTAGTGACGGCATCGTTGATGACGATGATGACAGTGATGATAGTGACTTAGATCACACAGTTTCCCAACATCCGTCAACAGAACCATCAATAGACACAGTTTGTTATTATTGCTTTTCAAATAGAACAGTTTAAAATTTTTCTGTTTCTTCAGAGTCAACTTCAATGGTTACCATATATTTGGTATTATACAAAAGTATCAGCAAAGAAATGTTATGAAGGTACGTAAATATAAATTATAGACAAATGTGAAATATTGTTGATAAAATTCTTTCTCTGATTTAGTTTGTGATGTAGCTGGAGAAAAACTAGCATGGTTCTTTGGAATAACAAAACCAAAATATTATTCTGAATATCAAGAATATCAACGAATGGATGAAGAAGTTTGTTAATCTAGTTTTGGAAAGATATTTTATAAATGAATTATTTAATTTCATTTAGGAACGACAGGCGTGGAAAGAAACATTTTCCGATATTACATCGCACAATGTTATTTTAGAGAAAATTGTATGTATAGTTGAGTAACCTGTGAATAGTTCACAACATCTAGTCGGGATGATATTTCAATACTATTTTAGCAATTTTTAATTTTAATTTTACAGAGATGAGTAATACTGGAAATTCAACATGGTATTAAATCTAACTTTTCTTTGGTATTATGCGTGGTTATGGGTTTTTTTTTCTTTGCACGATATTTAGTTACATTTAATCATATGAATTATTTATGAGGGGCTATTATGCTATATTTAACAAGTGCATGATTAATTATTTGACATAGTTATTAACACATTGCAGACTAATGGGAAGACTAGACTATACTACTATTTTAGAATCAGAGTAGAACTGATCAGGTCCTAATATTCTTGTATGATAGAGAGAGCACAGAAGCAAAGTCTCGACTTCGAAATTAATATTTCTGTTTAAGTTCACGTAACACTTATTATTAAAATATTTACCATTATAAAATTCATATTTTCTTGCTCTTGTTACTTGACGTCTGTTTCTTGTAGAGAACAATACCTCCAACAACAGACATTTTTACAATTAGTCCAGCGCAGAAAGAGGATGGCAAATATTGATGTGTTTATCGCTCTGCGCAAGAATCAATGGGTAATATATAATCAAAATATTTAACTGAATGTAAATAGCACAACCACAGATTTCAATTTTGATAAAAATGCTTTATTTAATAACTAGAGATTTATATTTTTAACTTTTAACTTGTTTTTTATTTTTGAAATTCTTGTTGCAATTGGGTTGTACATAGCATAATTTTTGTATTCATAAAAAATGGAAAACGCACCTGTTATTTTGTTGTTGTTGTTGTAGCTACCGAGACATAAACTGCTTTATGAATGAGCCAAGAAAAAGAAAGTCGTTCGAAAAAATCAATGAAGTAGCTGTTGTCCTTTCGATGTGACTAGTCAACTTGTCCACGTAACTCGAGACTTCGCTGATCAAGTTTTTGAAAAAATTACTTTAGAGTAGAATTAAAAGGAGCATATCACTAGATGCAGTTTTTGGCGCTGATTACGAATCTCACATTAGTTTTTGAAAAAAGTTAAATTTTTGCATCAAAAATCCAGTTTTATATTTTTTGAAAACTGTATTTTCGATTTCCTCACCTAGACACGTTTCCTAATAAAAATGGAAGGCCACACTAATCGATAGAGGATTCGATTCTCTACAAGATGGTATGTTTCTTTTGAAGTTTAGGCTCAAAACAAGCTTTTTAATAAAGTTTTAAGTTTTAAGATTCTCACACAATTCTAAGAAAATGAAAACATTTTTTCAGCTTTATTTTCACGTTAGTCTATATTATATGCCTAAAACTAAGTCTGATTTGAAAATGAAATCCTTTGAGCAATGTTTAGTGCTTCAAACTTTGTTGGGAAAAACGAGTGTTACAGCGTCACGACGATAAAACACAATTATTGAGAGATCGAAAGCTCTTTGGAAAGATTCTTTTTCACGCGCCGAAAAACGATTCTAAAAGTTCTTTAATCTTTAACCATATACCTTCATTTTTATATCGAAAGTAGAATATGGCGAGCGGTGTCGAATGGCGCAAGAATGAAGTTTCTAGCTCTTACACTTTTTGAGAAAAGGTTGCGCAACTCTCTGTTAGGTTGCGCAACCTGACGGGAAAAATGTCAGGTCGGATGAGTTATCTACGACGGAGTAAACAAAAAAAACTCGACGCTTAAACCGCCAGGTTGTGTATCCTCACGGCTTAAGTGTCAGGTTTTTCTTATCAAAAAATAAAAAATAATATAAATAAAATAAGATAAATTATTATTAATAAAATAAATATATATAATATTTATATTTTATTAATAAATATATTATTAATAAAATGAATTATTCTTTTATGCTTAACGTTATTTTCACAGAAGAAAGAACTGGAACTGAAATTGGAGTTTTCAATGAAAGTCCATAAAAATTTATCAGTGGAAGCAATGTGTTACATACTGCTCCAATGAAGGTTGCTAATCACAAAATAAATATTAAATTAGCTTTTTTCGAAATGTTCAAAGAAATTAGATGCAAAACAGAGGAATTTACCACCTTAATTGCCAAGCAGGGATGATCGTTTTACACATTTTGTAACTCTCGGATTAGTTTGCGGATCCCTAGAAAGAATAGCAACGTGTCGGATCGCTGATCCTTAGAGTACACATGCCAAAGGATAATCTGAGAAATGTCACAAGGTAAAATATGAGGAAACTACTGGTTCTTTTATAGCGACTTTAGACTTGATATTAGAGGCTTGTACACAGATACTTTTGCTAGGCCCGATTTACAAACAAATCTGAGTATAAAAAAACTTCTGTATTTTTATTACAACAAGCTTACTGTTGTGAATATAACTTTATAAAGAAAACAACAACAATAAAAAAATTAATAAACATTACAGGGAAAATATCAATAATTTGATAAGTATTTAATATTTTAAATTAAATGAAAATTCTAATTGAGAAACTCTTTGTCGTTCTCGATTTTTTGAAGAAATCCGTCATTTTTGAAATAAATATATTTTACATTTCACAGGCATCTTTCTCACAATAATGTATTTAACTCAAAAACGACGAATTCCTTGAAAAAATCGAGAACGGCAAGGAGTTCTTAATTAGAATTTTTATTTAATTTAAAATACAAATTCAATAAATTCAGTCCAGCTAACATGTGTGCAAAGTACATAAACTGAGTCATTATATGCATCAGTCTACATATCAGAAATTTCCCAGAGAAATGAATGAATGAAAGACATTTCCTTCCACCATTCTTTTATTTATGTTAGTAAAGTGTATCTTTTCAAACTCAAATACCGCCCAGTATAATACAAAATCATACAGAGGTTTAAAACATCCCAACCAAACGGTTAAAACGTCATGTTCATCTGGCGTTCGAATCGTTAGGTTGAAAAAAGTGTGAAACTGGTACGATTAAAATGCTAGTTTGGAACGTCAGGTTAAAAAGAGCGTCAGATTTTGATGTTTAAACCATCAGGTTAACACGATTAAAGTGTCCGGTTTTTTTACAGTCTATTTGATCTTTATTGTTTGTCATTTTAGAAGTAAGAATTTATGTAAAACCACCACGCTATTCATTTTTAAAGAAGCATTAGATAGGCATCAATGTTTGAACTTTGTTCATTTGATTTGCCCGTAACTTGCCGTATGATCGTCATGAATCATTTAAAGGGGTGAGTCATTGTCTGCTATCTTGTTTTTCTTTTGCGTAATTTTCCTGGATGAAACGAATAAATTCAACACAACACTGGATGCTTGAAATCTATTCACATCTCTTGAGTGAATGACACGGGATAGAATTTCTTTTTTTTGCTGCTATAGAGAAAAAATACAACTCATAATTACTGTTGTCGGCGATTCTGATTCTTTATTCGTTCTTAATATTTACGTCATAAAAACAGCTGTAGCTTTCACAATTCTCATTAATATGCTGGTTCTTCTATCTGTTTTGAATTTGCGTCTCAGAACTTCTTTCAAGAGGTGCCGTTGACTACTTAAATAATACTTTCGCATCTATAAGATTAGACTTCAACTGACGTTTCAGATTTGAAATTGCTCAAATTTTGAAAACTATAAGATAGCTTTCCGTTTTAGAAACGAACTTCGGGTGTTTCTTGCACAATATCTCGTATGGATAATTACAACTTACAAAAAAAATATCAGGCTCGTGCTGCTCAATATCTTCATACAGCAATTGAATACGATGAAAAATCTGGTATCTCTTTATTTAGTTTGAATTGTAACTTGCAGCATTATTTGTTTTCTTGCCATTTTGTTGTAGAAAATCATGAGGCAGCAATAGCCTTGTATAAAGAAGGTATAGAAGTGTTGAAAAAGGCTGTTAATATTACTTGCGATTCGAAAGGTACGATCTGATAATCAAGCATTAATGTTATAATTATATAGCAATACATATTGTAGATGAAAGGGCTATTGCTCTTCAAAATAAGATGCGCAAGAATCTTGAGATGGTATGCGAACGAGTTAAAAAGCTGGGTAAGTTTGTCACATAGTTGAATCTATTTTGATCTTCTTACAAATATCCGTTTTTATTTTCAGAAACAATTCTAAAAACGAACGATAATAATCAGCCATTAAATAATTCTTCGGGTGAACATGTTGTCAATACAAAAATTCAACTACCAACAAAAGATTTGAACACACCTCTTCGTGTAAGAACATGCTTAGTGGTCGCAAAGAGATTGCTCTTCTTCTTCAAATAGAGATGTGAGTTTCAAATGTTTCTGAGTTTAGTCAAAAATTAGAAAGAAAACGTATACTAAAAAGAGCACTGCAATAATAACAACAAAACAGACAGTGACTAGTAGTATATGACAGAGTCCATTCAGGGTGCATTCAGCCCATTGGGATGTACTTTGAGTTATGCGAAGTAAATCACAATTTAATCAAATTGTTTTTTTATAAACTAGTTCAAAAATTTATTCTTAAATGTGAAGATGATGTGTACATTCCAGAGAAATTTGCTTCCATAACGGACTCTGTTAGAGTACATACGCATTAACTATTTGATTGCATGAAGAAGAAATAATGAGTAACAAACCTAGGGGTTGTATCACAAAAAAACTTAAGTCATGGGAAACGTAGTCTTAAAGTTAAGATCGAAAACTTAAGTCAGACTTGAGTCTTTGACGCACTTTCGAATAGCTCAGGTATTTAACGATACGGCTCGACGAAAACACACTCTAAGGATTAGAAAATAAACATTTCGTTATTCTGCGGGTTTTTGTCCCAAGTTTGTCACGGTTGTCAACGACTTTTAAAAAGTAAACAAATCATCAACTTTTTTTCGTGATACGAGCCCCTAGTTATTAATTAATTATTATTTTTATAATTTTTCAAATTTTACGTGCAGTTTGTTAAGAACGTATTAAAACGTACGTAGTACTAGAAAGAATTTAAGACGAGAATTCTGTTTTGATTATTTTACCATTTACAATTATAAAAGTAGTTCAGATAGAATGAATTTTTTGTACTATTCTCTAAATGGTTTTACTGTCAGTTCTAAAAATTGATTTAACTTCTTTCTTTTTCGTTCTAGACAGAAAAGAAGATAATTCCATCGGCGAAACCGCATAATACATCCGGTAATGATGTCTCAAAAGCAGCAGGTGCTTCACAGAAATCTGCACTACTAAAAACGCCCATTGCGGAACGTAATCTGATTAATCAAATTCTCGATGAAATAGTGCAAGATAAACCAAACGTCAAATTTGCTGATATCTGTAGGTGATATGTGTACAATAAGCGAGAAAATACAAAAAAAATTTTATATTTCTCTTTATTATAGCTGGTCAAGAATGTGCTAAACGTGCATTAGAGGAGGTCGTTATTCTTCCCGTATTGAGACCTGATGTAAGAATTTCTAAACTTTTTTCATGATTTTTGTAATTTCTATTGCTATCTGTTTGATCGAAGTTGTTTACTGGTCTTCGAACGCCTGTACGAGGAATATTATTATTTGGCCCACCGGGAAATGGAAAAACAATGCTTGTAAGATAGTTCGATCAATTGTAATATATTCTGTATATATTTTGTCTATGTTTTAAAATAATTAAGGCAAAGGCCGTGGCCAGTGAAGCAAAAGCAAAATTTTTCAATATTAGCGCATCAAGTTTAACATCAAAATATGTATTTATTAAAATAATGATCGAATACTTGTTATCATAATTTATTTGTTTTATATTTAATTTAGATTGGAGAAGGTGAAAGACTAGTTCGTACGCTCTTTACGGCTGCTCGTGAACTTCAACCATCGATCATATTTGTTGGTATGAATTTATAAATATTCGAATTTATTAATCTATATTTAAATTTGAACTATTTAGATGAAATTGATTCATTATTAAGTGAAAGAAAAGAATCTGAACATGATGCAATGAGAAGATTAAAAACAGAATTTTTAGTACAATTCGATGGAGTACGTTGAATATATCAATTATAGTATGAATAATTTTGCTCATATTTCGCTCTGTCCAGGTTCAAACAAATAGTGATGATCGTATACTCGTATTAGCAGCAACAAATCGTCCATTTGAACTAGATAATGCCGCACTAAGGTAATGATAGTTTAAAACTTTATTTTAAGAATTGCAAAAAATATTTTTCTCTTTGTTCATACATATAGACGTCTTCCTAGAAGAATTTATGTTCAATTGCCAGATAAAACAACACGAACAGAGTTATTAAAGAATTTATTAGGAACAGAACACAATTTAACATCAGATGATATAGATTACATTGCAAGGTAAAGTGCTAGTTGAATGTCTTATAAAAAGAATTTATAATCGACTCCAGGATTTTCGATTGTTTTTAATCAGGGTGGGGAGATTGTTATGACAGACAGTCTTTTTAAAAAGTTGGCAGACAGATTTTTCTAAACAAGTAAAACATTTGTAAAATGAAAAGAACTTTTATAACGTTAAATAAAGGGTAATAAAAAGTTAGATAAATTTTAGGCAGGACAAAATTTCAAAAATGTGACAGACAGTGCCGAAATTTAGGGTGGTGATGTCTCCTACTTCCCCACCCTAATCGGAAACCCGGATCGACTCATTAGATCAAGTTAGCTGATCCAAAAAACGAGTAACGCTATAATAAAACTAATATTCCTCTTTATATGGAGATCAATAAATCTACTTTACTGAGTCAAAGAGAACTGTGTTTCCTCAGTGGTTTAAAATGTATCTTTGAGTTATACATAGATAGAGGTATACTAGTTTTAAATAAAAATAATTTTGTTATTTTTCTTTATGTAGTCAAACAGATAATTATTCTGGCAGTGATTTAACGGCATTAGCAAAAGATGCAGCGATGGGTCCCGTGCGAGAATTATGTATAGAAGACTTAAAAAAATTGAGTTTACAACGAATTCGACCAATATCTATACAAGATTTTCTTGAATCATTAAAAAAAATTCGTCAAAGTGTTTCACCAGACACATTAGATAAATATGTTCAATGGAATAAAAACTATGGAGATTGTGGAAATTAAATGAAATATATATTTTTCAAAAAATATCATTATTTCCATTAATATATTACGCCCATACATTTCACAGTTTAGTTTTCTTTTCTTCTAGCCATATCTCTATTTCCAATGTTCACATATAGTTTTGTTTCTTTTCTCTTTGATCTATATAATCAGGAGTCTATTTTTCTTTTCTTTTCTTGTCTATTTAAATAAATATTTTGTATATACGCTTATTTTTGAACCGTGTTGTATATATTATTAGGTTTTATGACTTTTTTCTCTTTGTGGAACTGTACACAGATGGTGTCAACGATTCTTCACTCTTTTGTGAAATGTTTTAAGAGAGTGACAGTAATGTAAATTGAAAGAAAAGCACTAATCAACTTTGGATAACCTTCCTTATCTTTCAGTTGACATTGTTTGAAAATAATATCTTGTGTTTGCACGTAACAAACAATAAATAGAAAACAAGATGATTTTTTTTAATCAAAATATAATTGTATTGAATTTGAAAATCGAGACGAATTCAAATCTCATTTATTCATATGTTGGTTTTTTATTTTTCTAAAGACGAAATTGCTTTATGATACTTATAACGTGTAATTTATCTAATAGTTGTGAATAAATATCTGTCATCTTGTTAGTTTTTAACTGGTTTTTAACATATTTCTATTTGTTCAGTGTTCATTGTATGTGTTAAAATAAAATAAATGATTAAATTATTGTTTTTATTTTTCTATAATTATATTAAAAATTGAAACATAAACTACGAAAAAGAGCATGTTACAATCACAAAACTAATGTTAGATGGACTGTTCTGTTTTAATTGGATCAATCTTTGAATTATTCGCATCTGACATGCTTTTTTTAAACATTCTGCATGAAGTTAAGTTTCAAATGTGTAAATGCTTTATTTTAACGTGCTCAAATTTTAATCTTAAATAGTTAAAACAAATTGTTTTTTTATTCTTTAACCCTTTGAGTCTCGGCGGTATCTATAGGTACCAGGGGCTTTTTCTTGGAAACTAAATAATATCTCAAGGAACGACCTATGTCAATTTGAAATTTCTATATTTTTCCAAACTTTTCCAAAATTAAACTTTGTACCTTCAGTATCTATATATATCAACTTTTTTTACATTTCTTATAATTTTTGAATATGAATGAACAAAATTATGTACAATTTAAAAAAATAAAAAACCGGCACTCAAAGGGTTAAAGAAAAAAGCATGAAAACTCTTTAGAACCTCTTGCATGTGTGAAAAAAACTGATCACTGGTTTTATAATCATACTCTTTATTATTACTCGTTTTTAATAACAGTTAAAGAAATTTTAGTTTTACTCAAAAATAAAAGAAACGACATAAAAGTAGTTTTGTTCTTAACTATATGACAGAAAAACTTTGAGAGATAATCGTGAGAGAAGATAGAAAAAGACCATAGCGTATTGGTTGAAATAGGTTAATTGTTTGATAGCAGAAGTGTTTCTATTGTTGGATAATCAATTTATTGGAGAAGTTTGATACAATATCCACGAGATCGATGTCAGTGCAATATGAATTATTTCTTTCGACACATTGCCCCGGACACACGACCTTGTCGTATTGATCTCTCTTGTTTTGAGATTGAATTTTCACGAAGCCACCATATGGCCGGATAATGTGCAATATGAAAATTAATTTAGCAACATATATGCCCAAGTATCCGACCGTGCAGAGGCAATTCTTTTTTTATCTCTAGAATTAAGATCTAAAAAAATAATAATAAATAAGCATTTTCATAAATTGAAATATGAAATTGTTCAATGACTTGAAACTATTTTGTAAAAAGAAATAAACATTTCTCCTTCTTCTTCTTGCTCTCTTTTCCTCTGACACTTTCCTCTTCATTCGAGACATATACTCACACACTATGGAAAAATAACAGATTAATTACATCACTATTACGCATCTTTGTCTCAGAGCATGTACAACTCGTTTTTTTTTTTATTTTGTTTCTTTTTCTTTTTTACGAATTTTGCTTTATATTGTAACACGTTTATTGTACATAATGTATTTATTTTTTTTTTTGCCTTTTTCTGTTTCCGAATGCCTTCGTACACACGTGAAAACGAGGGTATGGAAAGAAAAAGGAAAGAAAAATCGGAAAACAAATAACACGAGTTTTAGGATTAATGTTTACAAAGTCAAATTAGAGCTTATCTTAATTTGTTGAAAATAATTACAATAAACTGACAGGGTGATTAGAGTGTAATGTAACTATTTGAGTAAAAGAAAATATATAAATAGTTTGTGAACGCAAAGTCGAGTTTCTATCTATAATGTTTACATTGTCAAGATCGAGTATAGTTTTTTTGTCTGAAATAGAAAAAAAAAATATACATAAAAAAAACTTCTTGTAAAATTTCTCGTACTTGAACAATAATGTGACGGATAAAAAAATGTTCGCATGAAAGGAATTCAAGTTTAGCTAATAATCAAAAGCTTTTCAAATCAGAAATAATTCAAATTTAGGTTTTTTTACGTACTAATAGCAGGATCTTTTCGTTCTGTCGTCGTATTAGATAGAATAAATCCAGCTATATTGTAAAGTATTTTTTCGTTTCTTTTAAAGAAACTGTTATGAAAAGTCATCCTGATGGAAACCATGAAAAATTGTGTAAAATATTGCTAGTTTTTCATGAAATCTCTCTGAAAACTACTCATTTATTTTGTAGTTTCATTCAAATATTTCCGAATAGTGATTGTACAACCATTGTGAAGTTAATAACTAGCAGAGCATTCATATTTCGGTGAACAGATCAAAATTCTATCAATGAATCGAGTACAAAACTGCAGTTTTGGCTTAAGACAGAAAATTAGATATATGAATTTCTGTTCGAATAAGCAAATGCTTTTTTACTTTGTCAATAATTTAGGTTTACAAGACCAATTCTTGTCTCATAAATCAATTTTTTTCTAACCATTAGGTTGCTACACAGATATCAGTGAATAGTTGATTAGGCACATATTACAAGAACAGACTGCTTTATATTTAAAAAGTTCTTAGATGATTGAACAGTTATTCAAGAAAATGCCTTCTGAAGTTGCGAGGGGCTGAGTCTATCGTTAGTTACGAAAGTCTTTAAAGATAACCTGTTTCTGTCTAGTGAACCGTAATTAGGTGTTATTGCTAGTTCTTTTTAAAAGATCAAACGTTTTAATTCAAAAAACTAAAAATATTCACGTTCAAAATCACTGAATCAAACACGTTTTTCCTAGTAACACATGTTAGTTAAATGTTATAGTGTGTAGGTGAAGAGCCATTTAAAAGAGAAGAAAAGAAAAGGAAATAAAACTAGTTGATATTGGATCGAAGAATAATGACTAGCCTAAAAGAAAAGACGGTGTGTAAGATTGAGTTGCTTTTCTACTAAATGCTAACCTGGCTATTGTATCACACTATCGACATGTCACCTACTTAACAGAATTCTACGTAAAACATTTTTAATGTGCAAAAACAGAACATAAAGAAGGAAAAAATCAATATAGATTTTTTGTTGCGGAATGTACGCACTAAACAGGAGTCGAAGGACACTAAACGCACACTGAATTTCTTTTTTCGTTTTTTTCTCTATAATTTTTTTTTTACTTTCTTTTTTTTTTAAAAAAACAACCGTTACTACCACTTGACCAGATGAAAGAAAGAGCATACTTAATTCTATTCCACCTTCAAAATGAAACGTTCTTCTTCTTTATCCAATCAGCAAATATACTGAATGGATATTAAACTCTACACATCACCATCATAGAGACGCATATATATACAATGCTGCAACTATATACGTATAATAATAATAAAACGAAGAAGAAAAACATTTCATAGTTAAATGTCTCATTTTATTACTTCTTAATAAAATTGTGAATTTATTCTTTCTTCCATTTCGTTTTTTGTAGCAAGACACAATTCTTATTAATAATTGGTACAAACGTTTTGACCAAGGACAAAAAAGAATTCCAATGGTCGGACTATCTGCCACTTTTCTTGTCATTTTCAAGCAAAAACTTTAGTAGAAATTTTCTCCAATTCTGAAAATCTGAAAAAATATAAGAAAAATTTTGTTTCTAAAGTTAGATCTTACTACGATGCAAAAGAATGTTGTTCAATTGAAAATTTTTTGTAGTGTCTGATGTCTCGCATTTAAGTCAAAATTAACAATTCAATTAGTGATCCTCGAAAAATGACATTTTCTATTCAAAATGCTACCCAGAAGTGTGTTTTGATGGGAGTTTCAGTCGTTGACATTCAACGTTTACAAATGTCTGTTCAAAGTAAGCATAAAAATTTTTTTTCTTTTTTTCTTTGCATCAAAATTGCTAAAAAGAAAGATTGATTATTAATATTAACCCTTGAAAGTTGTGAGATTAATACGTTGTCAACTAGTCAAGTTCTTTATATAAAGAGACAGTAAATGAGAAAAAGAACAATAAAATAACAGGAAAAGAGTATTTGTGCGAAAGGTAGAACAAAATTAGTTAGACTTTATATTAGGTTTTATGAATGGAATTAAGAAAATTAACGAACCTTAATTAGTCTGTTAAATAAACTTCGAAGATTACTGTATTAACAACAATAAAACTAGATGCATTGTCGAAACTCAACATTACTCACGTTTATATGGCCATGTTTATTTTGCTAGGATGTTGTTTTGAGAAATATCATGTGCGTAAAACCAAGACATGATATAAAAATTCTTCTATCTTGACATTTCTTCTCTCATTATTCAATATGGCTTGTTCGTATGGAAAATAATGTGTGCTATTAACAGAATAATCATCAGCTGTACAGAAAGAACAATTAGAATAATAGTAATAATAATTCTTTCGTAATCGTAAACAATATGTCGTTATAGTACTGGGATGGAAGTGTGTCTGCTTCGGATTCCATCTAGCCGTGAAAGGTAAAATTCTTCTCTATTTCTTCATAAAAAATATTGAACAGCGTGTGTAACTATGTATGTGTGTGTGTTATTTTGTACCACCAAAAAAGTAAAAGAAAGAAAGTATTGGCTTCAAGATATATTTTTATCCGTATACAGAAGAGAAACAGAAAAAAATCGAGATGCTTTCATAATAGTCATACAGAAGAAAGGAAATAAATTTTGTCCTCTGACAATAACGATAACTGTAATGATGATTTCTTTATAGTCTCTCTCTCTCTCTCTCTCTCTCTCTTTCTCTCTCTCTTTTCCTATACATACACCTTACCTTTAGGAATTCAAAAAAAGTTCTGTTTTTCTCTTTGCTCTGTCTTCGCTATATGTCTAGATTGACGCTCTTTCTTTCTCTGTCTCTCTCTTTGTGTGTGTGAATGTATGACAAGGTTCTTTGTCACTATCGTGAGTTTCTGCTATCATACAGTTTTTACGGTATACTTTTCTTTCTTGTTGTCCATAATATTATATATAACATTCATATGCTTTTTTTTTTGTCCTTTTCTTCATATGGGTTCTTTTTTTTATACATGTTCTATTTTTGCGTTCTTGATTGGTGTATATAAAATAAAAGAGAAGACCGAAGAAAAAAGAAAGAATAATAGATAGCTAGAGAAACATATATTTTGAAACTGTATCATATATAGACCTTATATTATTCGATTTATTAGTTCTACTCTCCTACTCTATTATATATCTACCTCTCTCTATAACTGTTTTATTCTATAGTTCTCGTTTTCGTTCGAATAGGTGCTTCTTCAAACGACTTTGTGTGATGGTGAGATAGAGAAAGTAATAATAATAATACGAGCAGGTGTTAGTGACATTTAATTATTATTCTGACTGTCAATTTTCCGTTGTATTTATGACAGAACAATGATGTTCGACAAATGCACAAGCATGAATATTTAGACTGATATTAATCGATTAAAACGTTGTATTATACAAGATATTTAAGAGAATTCAAAACAAACGTATTTCTTTGCTATTTATACTGGGATCATTTTTCGGGGGGACCCACCTTCTACGTTATGAACAGGAGAATGTGACTAGAGCATAAATATTAGGCAGATTTAGAAGTCTAGATCGGATGATTGATCAAACGAAAACTATTGAAGTGTAATTAGGAATCCTGATTTTTTTTTTTGGTTAAGAGGAGAGCTACAATACAACGAAAGCTTCTAAAAAATTTTAAAAATTAACTAACCTCTCGTAAAATGCTTAGAGACTTTCGCGCAGTCAAAAAAGATGCACTCCTCTTTAAAGATCTACGCAGAAATGAACACAAAACTTTGGCAAAAATCGTTTTTTTCGCCAATGTTACATTTTCAGCGACGGAAAGTGAGAAAGTTTCGGAAGAAGCTAACATCTCCTACGATCGGGATCTTTGAATATAACGAATTTTCAACAACGTTTTTATTTTTTGATTCTAATGGAAATACTTGGTTTTTTAATTCATTTTTTTGATGAATAAAAGTAATAGTACTTCTAGTTAGTATACGCAGCATGATTTTGTTTTTCATAAGAAGAGAAGAATAAGAAGTCAAAGATATATGTATGTACATATTCTGCACTAACAAGCTCTATTAACAATAGACATCTATGAAATTTTTTTTTGATTTTATGTACCAACATACACACAAACACACACTTTTAAGTATTCAATGTAATCAGATTGAAAATACAACAAGACATTGAACTTTTTTTTCTACTTTTAATTTCATTTCAAGAGTTCTACCTTTCTGTGTCAACATTGACAAGAAAAGAAATATAGTTATAAAATGAATTGAATGTAAACAGTGCTAGTAACTTTAAAGAGTTAAACTAATTAGGTTACCAATTAATTTACTAATAACTAAGATTACTAATTAGGTTAACAGATATTCAGTGGATTCCTATAGACAGTTACAGTACTTCTTTAGAAAGTCTAACTTTGTGTACTTATTGAAAATCATTTTTCTTTATTTTAATACTATACTGAGTTTTTGTCATAATCTTACCTTCTTCTATTGGCTACATGATGGATTTACATCAATTTTTCACGATCGATGATAGTTCATTTGGAATATTAGTACTGTTCAGTACTGTAGATGATACGAACTTCAATGACCAATTTTTTTGTTCTACATTACACGTTTTAAACTGTTAACTGTTTTGAGAATCTAATAGAGAGAAGAAAATAGTTTTTGCTTACCATTTACGTTCATTTGTCTATATTCACTCTCTGAATAAGGTACCTTAGGTCAGATTGTTTAAGAAGACGTTTGAATTATATATGTGATGAGTTTCATATTCAAACTCTCCATCAACTCACCAATTTACTTTGTTCTTCAACATTTAAATAAGATGAGCAAGCAACTATAAGAGTGTGTATACATAAATGAATAGTGAATATAATAATTTCTTTGTCATATCCCCTAAGGGCTAATTATTTTCTATCATTTTTAAATATTCATACACACAAACACACACACATAAAACATACTTGAATATGTCTAGCGAGATATATCGCTCTCTGCATTAAAAGTAAAAACAACTCAAATGTATTTGATTTTAAAGACTTTTAAATGTCGTCGATGGTACTATTTCTTCTTTTTTCAAAAAAAAACCCTTTTTCATTTTCATCAGTTTCTCTCTTTTTAATGTTATTTCAAAAGCTTTCTATTGTCGTTGTCACATTTCTTCCAAGTATTTCTCCAAACAAAACAAAATTGATTTTTTCTTTTTGTTTGATGAAAAATAATTTTCATTCCACACACAACGAAAAATTTTTTTTCGTCTTGAAACGACATTATGCACTTGAAATGATTTCTTTTGTGTATACGTGTTTTTTTGTAAACAAAAACTCAACGACAACGATGAAATGAATTAGTCTGTGAGGCATATCAACATTTCACTTTTAAGAAAATGGAATTATAATCGAAAAAAAAAAGAGAAGAGAAGTGTTTCAAATTCATATGTATTCTCACATAGAGGAGTGGCGTATACAATAGAAAAATTGAGACTTTTCGCTTATGAACAAACAAGTGTATATCGAAAAAATGGAAAATCGAACTTAATAATATTTAGCTGTATCTCATATAGTTTATCTATTACTGGTAGAAAACCTGTATAGCTCTCTTTCCCTCTGTAATATAAGATAGAATAAAGAAACGTTTTCTTTCAAATGATTGTATACAATTAATTTTCTTGTAATACATTTATAGAGAACATCATCTACTACTGATATTCCATTCTCTCGTTCTCTCTTGAACTTTTTAAATATTTAAAGTTTAGAGCTTTGATTTCGTTCTAAAAATGGCTAATGATGAATATTGAAGAAAAACTATGTGATAGTGAAAAGAAAAAAAATCGAAATTTGTTTAGATAATATTCTTATGAGTTTTAGATGAGATGATAGGTTTTTTATGCAGTTTTTATGAAATTTTGACTGGCTAATGAACTATGTTAAAGCAAAATTTTGACTGGAATCCAAAAGTGTGACAGATAAGTGTTTCAAACAATTATTTGATCATAAAAATTATGAAAATAGTTTTGTACTGGCCTAGATTTGTATTCGAATGTCAGTTTTTCAAAATCCATTTGTTTCCAAAATATTTACATAGAAAATCGTTTACACGCTATGTAAGTATACGAGTTGATTGATCATGTTTTGCATGTACAAAAATAAGTTAACAGCATAAATAAATAATTAAAAATAACAATATTTTCTTAAATATGATTAAATTTTATTGTTTTAAAGCATGAAAAAAATGAGATTCAACCTAATGTATATCGAAAACAAGATGTTTTCTGAATTTCAGATTTATATTTTTGACTCTAATTGTTATCTCTTTTTTATCTTTAAAACAAATTTATTTTTTATTTTTTTTATTCTATTCAGTCATCAACAATGCCAGATAATCATCCATCTGCGTGTAATAAAGATCATAAATTAATTATTTATCAAATTTTAACACGTTTATTTGGTAATAGAAATTTAACAAATAAATTTTATGGTACTATTGATGAAAATGGCGTAGGAAAATTAAATGATATTAACAATAATGTATTAAAAGAATTAAAACAATTCGGTTATACACATGTATGGTATGTATCTAAAATATCAATTTAAATTTTGAGAAATAAATTCATCTTATTTTTAAAATATGATTTTTTTTCAGGTATACTGGTGTAATTGAACATGCCTTGATGACCGATTATTCTTCATATGGCATTCGAAAAGATAATCCTTATATCGTCAAAGGTTTAGCCGGTTCTCCTTATGCTGTCAAAGACTATTACGATATAAATCCTGATTTAGCTGTAAATATTGATCAACGTATGTCTGAATTTGAACAATTAGTTAAACGTTCTCACGAAAATGGTTTAAATGTTTTAATTGATTTTATACCGAATCATGTTGCAAGACAATATTATTCTGATCGTTGTCCTGAAGATAATTTTGGCTCCTCAGATGATTGTTCAAAAGAATTTAGTGCAACAAATGATTTTTATTACATAACAGATCAAGAATTTCAATTACCACAAGGAATTGAATTACCACCATCAATCAATGCACCCGAAATTGAAATATACACTGAACATCCTGTAAGAGCAACAGGAAACGATGTATTCAATGCTAAACCGTTAATTACTGACTGGTTTGAAACCGTTAAACTCAATTATGGAGTCGACTATAAAACAGGACGAAGTTATTTTGATCCAATTCCACCATTATGGCATAAATTATTGAAAATAATTAAATTTTGGTGTGATAAGGGTAAGAATAAATCTGAAAAGTATCTATAACAAGTTTGTAGATTGTTATTTAGATAAAAAAGTATATTAAATCAGAGTCTTATCATTTTATTTCTTTTCACTTAAAAATATCTTTTAACTATAAGATTTTGTGTTCTCTTTTATAGGTGTTGATGGTTTTCGATGTGATATGTGTGAAATGGTACCTGCTGATTTTTGGAATTGGTTAATTTCTAATATTCGAAAAGATTATAGTGATCGTCGTATTATATTTATTGGTGAAATTTATCGTCCTGATGAGTATAAGAAATATATTGAATATGGCTATTTTGATTATCTATATGATAAGGTAGGCCTATATGATACATTAAGATGGCTTATTGAGGGTACAACATTAGGCAATGCTAATGATATAACAAAAATTGGTCATGATACTCAACAACGAAATATGGATAAAAATATGTTGAGATTTTTAGAAAATCATGATGAAATTCGAATTGCTTCAAAACAATTTGCTAATACACCATGGAAAGCTTTACCAGCAATGGTTGTAACAGCTACAATGCACAATGGTCCATTCATGATATATTTTGGACAAGAACTGGGAGTAGCATCAAACGTTGATAAAGGATTTCAAAGTAACGATGGACGTACAACAATATTTGACTATTGGGATAAGTATACTATTGCATTTTTCTTCAATGAACACATCGATCTATTTTATCTATTCTTTATTTTCTTTTTTTTCAAGTGTTCCAGAAATTCAAGCTTGGTATAATGATGGTAAATGTGATGGTAAACTATTAACAACAGATCAATTAAATTTACGGCAATTTTATGGTGATCTCATTTCACTCGTTCACAAATACAAATCTTTACATTGTTTAAATAGTAAATTTGTTGATTTACAATATGCGAATATAAAAACATATGATACAACAAAAGTTTATTCTTATTTTCGTTATCATCCAAATGATGAATATCTACTGTTTATCTGTAATTTTGATTATACACAAGAACAAACAGTTGAACTTCATATTCCAGATGAAATGTGGAACAAATTACAATTAGATTCGAGTCAGACATATCAAATGAATGAAGTATTCCTTGATAGAAAATTAAAATTAGAATTAAAATTGAACGAAAATATTCAACTGAAATTACCACAGAATACGGTCTACGTTTTTGAAATTTTGAAATAAACTACATAGTCTAAAGTCGATATTTTTAATTCAGCATTTGTTATAAACTATATTCTTGTTTTTATTTAGTATAGTGCGAACATTTTTCTAAGGTAACTGTGATGTATTTTCTCATCAAATAAAAATGGTTTTTCACAAGACAAATTTTGTCTTGAATACTATATTTTAGAAGATTTCCACTTTTTTTATCGTCTAAAAAACGAATATAAAATTTATTTCAAATGGAAAAATTAGACTGAAAAATATCAGCTGGAGGAATAATTTCTGAGTCACCAAATTCTTCGTTTTTGTCAGATTGATTAAAATTCAATATCCTATTTTTAAGCTTTTTATTTACATATGTATTTGTTAAATTAAACAAAAATTATATACATACTCTAAATGACAGTAGAGCAATTTGACGTACAATCTATGATATTTTTACGTGCTAGAATTTTTGTGTCGTATGGATCGTCCAAATCCTCACTACACGTTTCATCCGTTTAACGGAGAGAAAAAAAATCTTTTCTAAAACACAACTAGAATTTGAGTCTATTTTATTGCACTTTGGCACGTTTATTGATATTAAATCTATGTTTGCTTGATTTTGAGTAAATAGTTAGAATAATTGATGATGTATGAATCGATCATTCTATACTTATTATCTGAAAAAACGGAAGTTAACCGTCTTCTTGATACAATCGTCAACGATACACTGAAAAGTAAACATTTTGTTCTTTCTTAATTTTTCAACTTTGAATTATTTGTATCTTATAGAATTTCATTCTATACTGTTTAAATATAAGCACAACAGGATACGTAAAAGTTTTGAGACAAACTATTCATGCTCTTTTCTTCGCATTTCGTACATTGTTTCATTCTAATTGTATATCAAACTGTAACTTATTTCATTTGACATATGAACATTTGTGATTTCTCTTTTTATTTGTATATACCATATCGATGACTTAGACATGAAGCGGCCAAAATATGTTTTGAGACAAAAGAAGACAATATGTGCTTTTTTCTATCCGATACTTTAATTACACTTTATCGTTATTCTTTTTGTAATAAGTATATGTTTTTTAAATGATGTTTACAGTAGTACGTTTAAACTTATTTCAGGAAATAATTTATGAGAAAACAAAAATCAACGAATCTGTCTTTCATACAATTAAATAATTTTTTTTATGGTAAGTGTAATTTTTGAAAACTATTTCAACAAGTTGACCTCAAGTTACTCTTTAATTTTCTATTAAACGAATATTCATTTGAGTTCAAAACTATAGCTTCAATGAAGTTATTACTGTAATCGTACTTGTTTAGATATTGGTTAAACTTTTATACACTTTTCTTAAGTATATTAAACAATCTTTAAAAAAGTTTTCTCTCACTTCATTTAATAACTAGATATACGCCTTAAAACATTGTGTGTAAAATTTAGACTATAACCGCAGTAGTTTCATACCGTTTGAAACATATTTTGGTCGCTTCGTGTCTAAGTCATCGATATAGTATATACAAATAAAAAAAATCACAAATGTTCATATGTCAAATGAAATAAGTTACAGTTTGATATATAATTAGAATGGAACAATGTAATAGATGCGGAGAAAAGAACATGAATAATTTGTATTAAAACTTTTAAGCACTCCATTAAAAGAGCATGTTGAATTCAGTATTTGTTTTGAACAAAATCATTACTCCTACCTATTTTAAAATAGACTGGAGTTTATTGTTTATTGAATAACTTTTGATAAAGAAGAGATAGAGATCTGTAGTTCCGTAGAAAACAATCAAGTTCTAATTATCATATCCATGAGATATACCTGACCTCATATCTCCCTACTCTCTACTTTTTCACATTAATATGTATATCTTTTTATACACATATTTAGTTCCAAGCAGAGCTGGAATAGGGTGGGAAACGGTGGAAAAGAGCAGATGTTTCAACCGGTTAAATACTGGTCTCTAACGGCCTGGTTGACTTTTTCAACCGGTCCGATCCTGTCAGGTATCGGTTTACCGGACCGGTTCTAGCACTGGTTCCAAATGTCTTATGCACATTCACGCATATCCGGCCTCACTGATTAACTGCGTTTGTGTATGATATCAGTTTTCTGGAGAGCCATAAGATCGAATCTAGAGAAATTTCGTTAAACTCAGAAATGACTAAGTTATTGACCATTTTGAATCTAAATGCGATGCTTCTTTTCAAATGATTGATGACATCCTGTATAGGAATATTTTTTGAAATTTTCCATCTATTTGAATGGATTCAGAACGAAATATACAGAGTTTATGTTTGTCAAGTAGACGTAAATAAAAGAGAAATGATCAGTAGAACATATATATAGTCTTTTATCATGACAATTACACATAAACACAATGATTACTCCGGTTAAAAAAAGAACAGAAAGAATTAAATTAAAGAAACTTCTTGAATTTCAAGTTGAGAACAATCGAAAATATTGTGCACAAAGAAACACTTGCACAAAGTGGGACAAGGATTTAAGTTTATTTTATGAAGCATAAAAATCATATTAGGGTTTTTACTTTGTTATTAGGACATCATCAATAAATAAGTATTCCTTTATTTTCTAAAACCAATGAAAGGATGTGGAAGAAGGAACAAAGAATAAAATAATAGATTAAAAAGTCTTTAAAGGCTTCCTCAACATAAGTTTAATTTCAAATATTTTTCAGAATGTCAATGACATAAAATTTGGTTCATATCAACTAAAGTTAATCATTAAGAAAATAAAGTATTAAAACATTAGATGTTATCATTATTTGAGACTGATTATCAATAAATATTAAAGACAAAAGACGATGTAACATTCTTGAAATACGCCCAAAGTAATCAGACTAGAACTATAAAAATCTAACACTTACTTTTACTTACTGATGATGATTTTCTACGGAAGAAACAGATCAGCTAAGTAGATTATTATCAATTTCAACAGATTTTAGCTTATCAAGTACTATTTCATGAAAAACGTTATTGACAGACATAGTCGAAAACCAAATTATATTCTTAATAGAATCATTATTCACATTTGTCTATAGTCTAGTGCACATATACAGTAGCATTTGTAGAAAATATATTTGGCTTAAAGTCACACTGATTGTTGGATAATATCCAAGCACACAGACCATGTTGATGTTGTTGTCGGGAACCTACCTATGCAAATTTTTTTATGTTGGTTGGATAAAGTAAACTCAAAATAGGGGCAATAAACTATACACTTTTTCAAAAATTTTTGAGTAAGGCTATGAGAATTTTTTTTTCTGGAGTAGCCCAATCCAAAAGTTCTCGCGTACAAGATAATCGACTATGGAGAAGACGAATCTGCAGTCGCTTTTGGCACAAGACGCTTTTAAAATTTTTCGATTTGGTGATACATTTTTTTTTTGTGCTTCTTAGAAGGCTTAGTAGAATAATTGTACTGCGTCACAGTTTCGTACAAATGACAGCACCTGAAAGCTACTACTTTAAATACCGTAAAAAGTACTCAAAATATTTCCGCTTTTTTCCATGAAAAGGAGTATAATCACAGTTCAAATATCTTGTGACTGATTTGAGGTCTGATCAGCTTTAATTCTAGCATACTTTAATCTACAAATAAGCTCTGATCTTTTATGCTTAGGACATCATTTTTCATTTGCTGAATGTTACCGGGTAACGACCTCTACGTCCCATCTGAGTATGCGATAAAGAATCGAAGCCTTTTCATTTTTTGAAATTCATAAACGGACTTGTTTCCGGCTTGTCGTCAATTTTTTCCATTGAAAATGGCCACGGTTGAATTTTAAAACTACAGAAGGATATCTCGAAATTCACCCAATATAGCAATATCGATTCGTTATAAATTCGAGAAATTGAAATCTCTCAGATGTCGTTGTTAGAAAACTTGCGTTCGCTTCAGTTGGTTGAGTTTTATTAAGACTGTTCATTCAGAAAGCAGTGCGCTGATTCTTATTAGAAAAGTATCTTATCTTCATCAAAACTACAAAATCAACTGAATATCTTCTTTTCATGCTATCATATTATTATCTTGCATATTTTTTAAGTTAACGGCTAGCGTTTTAGAGATTTTGTGCGCTTTCCAGATGAGACGTTTTCGTTTATCATATTCTAGTGCCAGTTTGAAAATGTGGAAAAAATTAGAATTATGCTGAAAAGCGATCCGTGAAAGTGATGCGGACATAGTTGACCGATTCGAACACTGATCGTAGGATGATCAAAGCTTTTGAAAAATACACATGTCAATGATTGTAAATAAACGCGGTTGAAGAGATTACATTTTGATAATGACATAATCATCACTGTCATATCCAGAATCACAAACTATATTCTGTTCATAATTACGCAGAAATTAAAGGGTCTCCACATCTTTTTTCTAGCAAAAATTTCAAAATTGAATTATATGAAGAAAAGTCGATAGTGATAAATTGATCGTGAAACTTATACAATTAATAAAATATTTCGAATTATTATTGAATATCTACCTGTGTTTATATTATTTGCCGATGAACTATTGAGAGAAAAGAATTGAATAATATAGAGAGTATTAATGATAAGAATTTAAACGAAAAAAGGGAAAAAGAGAATAGATCTTAATTTGTCTTGGAAATTTTTATATTATTATCTACGATTCTTTACGGCTATTATCGTTATGTGTAACATATATTGTCCTATTGTCTTTCATTTAACAAAATGATTTTGAATAAAAAGTTTTCTATCTATCCTGTCAGAGTAGTTCGATAAAAAATTAAAAATGTTGTGTTTTCTTGTACAGTGGAACAATGAGAAGTGATATTTAAAAAAAAAAAAAAAATCTTTTTTATTTTAGATTCAATGAGTATTTATAACGAATTCAAATCCTTATTTATTACCGTATTTTTTCTCGCGTATATTTTTATTGTCAGTGGTTTAATTGTGAATTTTTTACAATTATGTTCTTGCATACTTTGGCCATTTAATAAGCCGTTATATCGAAAAATAAATTGTGGATTAGCCACATTGATATGGAGTCAATTTACATTTTATGCTCAATGGTGGGCTAATAGTGATTGTGTATTATATATTGATCCAGTGAATGTTAAATTAGCATCTGGTGAACATATTATTTGTGTAATGAATCATAAATATGATATAGATTGGCTAATGGGTAGATTTTAACAGAGTTTAGTAAAATTTTAAACATTTTTTTTATTAAGTTTTTTTCTGTTTTCTTAGGTTGGATTATCTGTCAACGATTAGGTATAATGCATGTAAGTTTTGAGATGTTATTTATTACGTTAGTGAGAAAAAAAAATTCCTTTTTGTAGTGTTTTCTCTCAATGAATTAAAGTAAGCAGCTTTCATTGATTCGGGGATGAATTTTTATTCATTTGGCACGTTTTAATGTTAGTGGTGTAGGATTTTATATTAATGGCTCTTCTACAACAATTCTTTTTTATTTAAAATATATTCATATTCTTTAGGGTTCAAAGATTGTCGGTAAACAATCGTTAAGGTTGGTGCCCATAGTTGGATGGTGTTGGATCTTTACCGAAAGTATCTTTCTTCGACGAGTGTGGGAATCAGATAAGGAAACATTAGTAAAAGATATGAGAAAAGTACTCGATGATTATCCAAAAAATTATTACTTCAATGTAAGTACGTATAATATTTTATTCTTGCTTTTGAGACATAACACTAAGTTTTTATATTTAGTTTTTAATGTTTTGTGAAGGAACGCGATTTACTGAGAAAAAACGTGTAGAAAGTATGAAAGTGGCTGAAGAAAAAGGTCTAACAGAATTAAAACATCATATTTTACCAAGAACAAAAGGATTTACATTATTACTAGACGGAGCAGAAGATAAAAGTATGTAACAACAGTCTATTGTTTTTCTCATAATAATGTTACTATGTAAAAAATTTTCTTCTAGTCGCATCAGTCTATGATTTAACAATTGGATTCAGAGAAGAAGGTGCTGAACCAACATTAAGAAGTATTTTAAAAGGACGAGCATGTAAAGCAGAAATATTTATCAGGTACGTAATACATCATCATATTGGCTTTTACGTTTTCAGAAAATTTATTTCTCTTATTTCTCATTTTAATATATTTGCATTATTTTTTATCTAGACGAATACCAATATCAAATATACCTCGCGGAACAGAGGAATGTAGTAATTGGATACATCATTTATATCAAGAAAAGGTGGACTTATTTTGTTTTATGTGTTATTCTTGTCGTAAATAATAATATTCTCTATTTTTTCAGGATCAAGTCTATGAATATTTTGTTCAAAACGGTACATTCAATGGTTTAGGATTGCAAAAGGTTGAAGTAAAAAGAAATTATCAGGATTTAATTATTGAACTTGTATGGGTGATTATTATTGGTGCACCATCAATTTATTATTTATTCTTATTTTTATTGACAAGTTCATTCTTAGCACAACTTATTTTTCTATCGTTGACATTTGCAGGTATATAAACGTGAAAGATATAGATAGACTAGATTATGAGAAAAAAACATATACATCTACTTGTTTTTGTAGTATTAAATATGAACACTGGATTATCGATTAAAAAATAGTTACGAACATATTTTTAATAACTTCTTAGAAAAGAGATTCGCAGTTCGTAGCTAAGCATATTCTTTTTGTAAAATCATAAAGTTTAGAATTTTGCTTGAAAATGATGTACAGAAAAATTTATAAAAGAAAACAGTGTTATCATTTATTTATAAATATTTCCTATGTATAAAAGCTAGATCACAGTGC
>CAJNOQ010000535.1:0-47651 GCA_905250885.1 Didymodactylos carnosus | reverse complement strand
AATCAGAACTCAAGTTCTATGCAACAAAAATATCAAATTCGGAATCAGGATCAAAAACTGAGTAGACTAATGTGTATTTCGAAATTTTTAGTTCATTTGTATGTTTTGGTGAAAATCTGTATGCTTTTTTCCACGGGAATATTCGAAAAACATAAAAGTCCTCGTACACGATAGAGATACAAATCAGTCGACTCAGTTTTTGATCCTGATTCCGAATTTGATATTTTTGTTGCATAGAACTTGAGTTCTGATTGAGAAAACTGAGAATTGGTCAGTTTTTTCGCATGATTTGCTTCCATTTGTTCTGATACTAGGAAAATTTACTTTGTGCGCTGGAGTGCCACTAAGTAGTGCTAACCAGAACTAATTAGTAATTAAAAAACGATCAGAGATACCGTTTTTAAACCTTTTTATAGGGAATTATATCTGCAAACAATTCTCTATCAGACTACACTACAATCGATTGAATGTAACATTTATATCGAAAGCTAGAAAGGTTTTAAAATATACCTGTCAAACTAAAAATTTCAATTAATTTTGAACTTAATTAATTAATAACTCTGTCAATATTTGATCAACGAGTTTTTTATTGCATAGGCATATCACCGAAGATGTTCTCTACAAAATGGCCAAATTTGAGGGTATGTTTAGGGGGAGGACCCCCCCTTAAATGAAGGGTATAAAAGTTTCGCGATTTTAGCCCCGACAGGAAGTGCCCTGACAAGGTTTTCCAGATGTAAGTAAAAATTTTGATTGTAGTAATTTTAACACTTAAGAGCACTGTATATCATGTTACCCTTCGACACCGTCAGAGGTCTATCTACTCAGTTTGGACAAAATATTTGACACTTTTCTCCCGACGAATGGAGTGAATTTCATGCTACATTTCTATGATACATATGGAGTACATCATAGGTATTATACAATACCATAACGGAATTTGTAGCATAGATTAAACCGGCTTAGGATCAAATTAAAATGGCTCTTAAAAGTTAAAAGAATCTTCGGAATTTAAGTTTATTAAAGTTCACGCGAAACAACTTCTGCATTTCTAATTTACTTTTTTTGCTCACTCTGCGACTGAAATGGCTCCATGTTTTTAACGAAATGTAGTAGGTTATAGGTAATCGACCATGCAGATTCTGAATATGATAGTTGTTTTCCTCCATAGGTCTTTTCTAGTCGGTTTCTGAAAAACTGGTTTTCCAGAAACCTCGAAAAATCCCCAAAACTTTTTAAAATAAGTCATGATTGTAGCCCACGAAATTCTGAGTAAAATGAGACATCTTCCAGCTCTACACGACCTTTCTTTGCAAAGTTATAGTGTTTACAAGAAAAGCCTGAAATGTTCATTGTCACCTCAGAGCTATAGAAAGAAAAAGAAAAATGAATTTAGGGCTTTTCTTATAAACTCTATAACTTTGCAAAAAAAGGTTGTGTAGAGCTGGAGTATGACTCATTTTGATCAGAATTTCGCGGGCTACAATTGTGACTTATTTAGAAAAACTTTTAGAGATTTTTCGAGGTTCCTGGAAAACCAGTTTTCCAGGAACCGGCTAGAAAAACCCTATGGGGAAAAACGGCTATCATTTGAAATCATCATGGTTGATTACCTATAACTTACTATATTTCGTTAAAAAATGCGGGGGGGGGGCATTTAGAAAGATTCCCTCGTAAGTAAAGTTATCAAATTTTAGACTATAACCTTACACATCACACGATAATATAAATCTGTGTCATATAAATATTTATATGTATGAAGATTATCTCGTTTGTTCACTTTTTAATTGCTAGGGTATTTCAATAATTATAGTATCGAAAATATTACTCTGTTTAGCGCTCTCGTGTTCAATTATTAGTGTTTTAGTAAAAATATTTATCCGTTTGTTCAACTCAGTAATAGTGTTAATAGTTAATTTCTTCGTTTTCACTTTTTGGATGTAACGTTTATTATTTTAATATGTGTTTCATTTGTATCAATTAATATCTATGTATTTATGATTCAACAAGTTTAATGATGAAAAAAAACCCAAAGATCACGAAAAATTATTATGAAACGTCTTCCAGTATCGCACCATTTTAGTGAAATGGAAACGAATGATGAACAACAAAAGTGCCTGTCTTTAATCTGATCTGATAGTGAACATGTTGACAAACAAGTTGTAAAAACAACTGAGTGTCTGTGATGTCATGGAAACAATGGATAAAATACTCAGTAAATAAATCAATTTTAACCTATAATTTTATGATGCATCACAATAGTTTTTAAACGAGAATTAAGTATCGTTACAGTTCAATTTCAATTATCACTATATAAGATAGTGTTACGCCAATGGACCAGATCAAAAGCGTTTTTAAACTGAAAAATTTTATTTTTTGAATAAGCTGCACAATAATAAATTAAAAACAAGGCAAAATATTACTCCATCACCACCACGACTACTGTCATTAAACCAAAATCAAGTGAACTATCTTCTTCGACATTAACATTTATTTTCGGTTATAATATCAATTCTAGATCATGAGTAACATGCCATCTTGTTCCTCTATTCACTGCCAGTGATATGTCGAAAAAAATTATCAAGATCAAGAACGGCAAAATTCAAAATGGCTTTGTTATGGTTGTTATTAGCGTTGTATTAATGATAATTATTATTGTTACCCATACTATGTTGATGTTTTTTTAGTGTTAAATTTGTTGTTTTGAAAAAATCACCAATAAAAAAGACTTTTGGATTATGTTGTTGACATCAAGTGCCGGAATCAGCATCACCTGCTAGGAGAGAAGCGACGCAGTATATAGGTTTTAGTTGTTCGTGTAATATTAGTTTATTGCGATAAGTTTCAAAAATGTTTCAAAATAATAAAACCGAATGATAGCGGTAAACAAAGACGTTATAATCTGTATAATCCTAAAAAAGATGAATAAGCAATATAAAAAATAAATAAAAAATATACAAAAACAGTAAGCAACACAAAAATACAACATTAAAATAGGTTTTTCTTCTAAAATTCTCGCTTATAACGTAACAACATAATAATATATATCGCTTGTATTCTGACAGAATAAAGCTTATACTAACATATATCAAAACAAAAAGTTGATGTTTATCATCTACTGATGACTGATTTCAAAAAGTTTGTCTTCGATCGTCTTACAACATTGTTGTGTACGTGTACATTTACATTGTCGATGTCGTCGATATAATTGTTCATATTGCCACTGTTTCATTGTTGTTATATCATACATATCACCTTCACTATTGCCAATCAAATATGTTTTCGTGTATGTTTCATAATTATCATTAAAATTATATTTTTGACGATCATTAATATAAGTCATCTTTGACTGTTCACAATCGACTGATGATGACTGAAAAAACTGTGAGATAAAACTTGATAACATTTTCAGTTGTTTTGAAGCACAAAACAATGGTAAACGGCCATTTGAAATGACAAGTTGGTCATTGTTTGATAAGTTTCTAAGTGGGAGTCCAGAATGTGAATGTTTTCCATTATCAGTTTTGCTAAAAATTTCTTCCTTCAGGACCAACCACATTTTGCGAACATAATTTAATAGAATTGGATATTGACTATATGTATTCTGTTTTGTTATGCATTCACCGTGTTTAATTGCTTCATCTAATACATCTTCGAAATCTGATATGTTCTGATTAATGAAATGTAATTTTCTGCTATCATCATTTGTCAAATGAGTCAATGGAACGGTGGATGTAGTATCCAGTGGAAATAAACATGATGGCAATAGACCAGCCAAACAGGTATACCAACCTTGACCAATCAGCTGTATCAACGATCGATATCTATTATTATCATCACCAGCCACTTGAAGAAAATTTTCACATAAAAGTATGAACGAATCAATAGCATGTAATCGACGAAAAGCACGAACATAATCTACCGGATTTCGTTCTAAATCCCAATCAGATGATGATAATATTACAGATAGTGCCCGAAAATTATTTTCAATCACTTCCACTTCACCTAAAATTTCAAATGAGAAATCATAAAATATGTATCAAATGATTTAGGTTTGTTGGCGAAAATTACCGTTGCTAAGAAACTCATAGCCCAAACAGTTAATGGGTATGCGTTTGCATACTTCTCTAATTGAACAAGATAGCCAATAATTGAGATCATCGTCGGCATTAGAGTTAGTTGTGCTTGATGACAAAGATGAAAATATTGACGATGAGTCGGATATGAGAGACGTTGGTGGTGGAGAAGGTGAGGGTAGCGTGCTACGATGAAAACGTTTTCGAGCAAATGTTTCATCTTTATCACCACTTATCAAATTTTCCTGATGAGGTTCAGGCAAACACCGTTGTTGTTGTTGTTGTTGTTGCTGAATTTGTGCCGATTGTTGATTGAGATTTTTTCGAGATCGATGTGGCATTGAAATATAAGGAGCAGCACGAGCAATCGGTTTCTTGCTTTGTTTAGGCATTATTGTGCACAATCTAAAACGCAAATATAAATCACCAGTTTTTTTGCTGCTTTTATCATTAGCAAGCGTGACAGAAATAGTCTTATAATCTGCTAAATGTTTGGTAGATGTATCAAATAAAAGAAATGGGATAAATAAGAAAAAAGGAAAGATACAATAAATAAAGGATCACATTTTCGTAGCCAGTATTGTATGATAACGTATATGTACTCTTTAGGATATGGAAAATAATTATATATGTTTCTGTTGATTCGAAAACGGAATACTCTGTGACAAAACTGTCTACACTCCGTCATATTTGAACAATTTTGTTAGATCATTCTAGACACTGTTAAGCATTCGTGTTGATTTTCATATATTGACATACATAACACGCAAAGTGCGTGATGTGATGAATATTATGACTGTTGCTACTCATGAACTTAGTAAGTTCGATGAGACCTTTTTTCTAGTACTGTACTTGCTATTCCGTCCTTATTAGGTATTTTTTATTCTCTTTTCGCATGGAAACTGCTAGTAACTGGAGGTAGCACCGAAGCCGTTTTTTTATGGCTTCCACTAGGTGTTTTGAAGAACTGCCTGCTCAAAATAATCTATAAAATAATAAATAGATATCATTGGAAGAATATCCTGTCTTGCATTTGCCGTTGACGATGCGGCCCCACAGTGTGTTGATGCAATCATTTCCAGTAGTCTGATATTCTCCCTGCAGTTATTTGGTGAATGTTTCATATAAAATACCTATAATAGTCACTTCGAAGAATAAGTATACGTAGTGCAGAGTATAAATTGAAACTCATTCAAGTTTACTTCTTCCTAGTGCTTTCATCGTGTGAACCGGATGTTTTTCCATCGAAAAGAGTGACGAAACCTTGCCTCCTTCTTTCGTATTAAATCGTCGAAAATAGATTTTTGTTAAATATTTATATCTAAGATGTCTATCATGTACAAGAGGAAGTGAATAGAAAACTTTATATTCCACCTGGTATGTTCCCATGCAAATGAAATTAAAAATGAGAAAACAAAAGTTTAGTCAGACTTTATTTGAAATTTAAAACGCCTTTTGACGATTTATATTGTCTACTCTGATGCGAATTAGAGAGACGCTCTTTTATTCGAGACGCGAAGAAGTTGCAACTTTTCACCAATCACAGATTATTTAATGTAACTCGCTTAAGCATTTAAAGACGGAATGGACAATGACATTTTCAAGATAGACAGGAAATAGACCGATGGAGTACAACTTTTGCAGATATTAAAGGGTGTATAGTAATCTAGATTCACAACTAGTTACCGGCGACATCTGTCACACACGTTCAGCTTTCCCTATAATAGCGTGACGAGCCGAAGCATAAGTTGGAAAATAAAATGTTGCGTAATGAATACTGTTCATTTTTTGCACTGTTCGCTGATTTTCAATCTATCCTCTTTTTCTGTCAGCTTTTCTTGTTCTCTGATAGTCTTTCAGAAAACCCTACAAACATCTGGAAAGTCAAACGAAATTATTGCAAAAGCAGAAAAAGCTATGACGTTGGTCTTTATGTATGATGCTATTTCTGTTACTTTGCGAGGATAGATAGAAGCGCTGATTGAGATCATTGGATAGTAATAATTATACTAACTCTCTAGGAAGATATGGATATCAGCTAAGTGAGTAATCACTTTTTGCTGTTTATCCATTCTTGACTTTGTCTACGAACATTTTATATTGCTGTTTATATACAGTGTCTATCACAACAGTTAAGATGCGTTTAAAGCAAGCCTGATTCCTAACTTGTATTAATCGTGGAGCAGAGCCGCGTGTGGACTGTACTTGAACGTTTGAGATCATGGACTAGTTTGGACTCCAAACATTTTTTAAAATGGACTGCGTCGAGAAGAAAAATAAGAAACGTGTTGTTTTTGTATTACGAAAAACGGTTGCAGCTCTGAAGTTCATGATGAGTCATAAACGAGCGCGTGCGTATAAACGTCTTCTTTCACATGCATAAGATCAAGTAATTTAAAAACCAAGTAGATATAAGTAATTTTTCATTGCAAGCAGTCTAAAATTTTTGGGTCTGCGACCGAATAGGTTGATTTATGTCTCTTTCCTCGATCGGGACTGGTCCAAGCCGGTACCGATTACAACTACCCTAGGGAATGTACTTGAGCCAAGTACTTGCGCAACTACTTAGGACATAAGTAATGAGGGCAGTATTCGTGTAATGTTCCAAGTACATTTACTTCCCTAGAGAATGTCCAGTTTGTCTGGTCTTGAAAACAGAGTGAAGATTTATTTACTTACAGATGTCTGTTTCCGGTCTTTTTTCTTGTTCTGGTCAGTTCCAAGATCAGAACAAGAAACTGATACGACCAGATTAAGATAGTCTGTTTTTTCTACTGATCAGACAAACAATAAATCTTCGTCTGATCTTGACTTTTTTTGTCTGATCTTAGTGTTTTCTGAGAAACATTCACAGGTCAGGTTCAAGACCAGAGCTAGGTTTTTGTTTTTTCATAATCACCATTTTGCTTTGCTAAGTCACGTAATATATAGTGACCACTAATTCTTCGAAAACTTTCAAAGTTATTCTCATAGGTGATGTGATGAGTAATGTCTTAGAGATTTCTGTGCTGAACAAGAGATATCTAATGTCATTCCGAGTCTGATAGTTACATTGGAAGTAAAATGTAAGTACTTGGCTCATAAAGTGCAATTAAATTTACTTTAAAAGCTTCAATCAAATACGTATTCCATTTATCTTCATTTTGTATTCTGTACGTATTTTGCAGCCATACTCTACTTTTGTAGAGTAAATACATGTACGAGTACTAAGTTTGTTCAACTCAGTAGAAATATATAGATTTATTTTATAAGCATATAACGGCTGAAATTGTGGGGATTTATATACAAGCGGTCAATGCAAAAGAAAAGGGTGACTGGCTCATTCAAGTACCTGGCTGAAGCAAGTCAAGTAACGGCACTTGACAAGTTCTTGATCAAGTACTTGCCAAGTGCTTAACTTGTCACGCACTTCCCAAGTACTCAACAAGTAATTAGGAACTGGTACCAAGTACATAACGGAAAATTCTCTGCAAAGAAATCTGAATCAGATCTGCAACAGAAACCGGCAAATTCACTGTAGAATGTAGACAAGATTTGTAACGGAATCTGTGCAAAATCTGTACAGAGCTGTCATAGATTGTTACAAAATATGAACAGATTCTGAACAAATCATTATTATGGCTCTGTTCTCTTGTGTAATTAGTTCCAATTTGATAATTGCTGTCTCGCGATAAGTCACTTCAAAGTTTTCCGACAAGGATGCAAGCGACCTCTAAGACTAGCATCAGTCTTAAAACTGGAGCCCGCAGAATTCACTTGCAAGATTCATCGTGGAATGAATTGAACTCTCACTTTCCAGTTCATGGACTGGAAAATTTCTTTTCAATGGATCCGGTTGATCTGGACTAGTTTACAAAGTTTGAATCTACGAACTGGACTGGACGTGCAGTTTTAGATATATACGACGCTCCGTTGTAGAGCCGGGTACTATAATCAACTCAATTTTAATATGTTTTACATTGATTGTAATAATTTACGCCTTCGTAAATGTTACTCTGGACGTTGATCGACCGTTAAAACAACTTTTTGCCGTTCCGGGTTATCTAGGATCATAATTATACCCTAAAACCACATAGCATTGTTAATTTTCTGATTCATATTTCAATTTTACTGTTTGTATATGAGTTAGTTATATTAATAAAAATCAATCACAAAATGTTTTTATTGTTAAAAAGTGTTATATTTTAATCGAGTGAGAATAAAAAGAAACAGAACAAATGTCAGTTTTTACAAAAAGATATGTAGTTTTTTTAGAAAGAACATTTTCTTAACTAAACAGCTCGACAAAAAGCTAGTATTTTTTTCTCGATCATTCTGGTAACCTCTAGTAATTTGTACGTCTTTTGATTTATTTTCCAACGATAGATAAGAATTTCAAATATTCTTTTTCTACAATAACTTATATTTTTGACCATATATTTAAAAGTATCATTTTTCCGTTTATGTAACGTACTGAGTTTATGCGAGAACAGTATTAACTTTCTCGAACAAATTTATTGATATCCGATGTTTGATACGTTTATTAAAAACTTATTAAAATATATCAGTGAAAAGGCTTCAATTTCTAATTTGAATTTGTAATATGTCGAATATCTTTCACTTATCTAAATTGAGTCGTGGTTTTGGTGAATTGAAAGAGGGACGAAACGCAATTGAAATCTTTTCTGATCCAAAAGTTAGTATATACTAATAAGTAACATCACTCTGATAATGAGATTTTTATGTCAAATCATAAGGATCAAACCACCTTTATCATGAATTCGTATGAATCATCCCATTTACCTCGAACCTATTCAACCAGGTATTTATTGGCATGTTTTATTAGTGTTTTCTCAGAATGTCTTGAATTTTGTTTCATAGGCGAGGACCATTGTTATTATTCGCTGAAGATTTTATAAAACCAAAATCTGACGAAAATAGCGTCATTTCATCAGCACCAATGAAATTAGATGAACTAAAAAAAGGTATATTGGCGTATAGTAGTGATGATGTGGTAAGATTCTCAAACTGTACTATTCTGCCATTTATTTGAAAATGATCTTTAAAAAATCTTTTTTTAGAATGATTGTATAAAAAATCACATTAGTTCAATTATGTCTGATGAAAGTACTGTGTTGACGAGATTTTTGAAAAAACGAGAGGCAAAACATGTAACTTCCGCTACGCAACATTGTGTTTTGAGACGAGATGACGATGAAAGAGATTATGAATGTAGGTATATTTAGGTCTATTCTTTGCTTGTTACTGTAATAGACGTCATTCAAAAATATTTTATTGGCCAAGGAAGTGGTCGAAGTCGATTCATTTCTTTATTAAAAGTTTTAAATATGAAATTATATTTTAAGGTAAAAATTTTCTTTGATATTACTAGCTACATATAATTCGAATTACACTAGAATGTCAGATAATTATCAACTCTCTGCTAAAAAGCATATTTTAAGTGATGAAATATCGTTGATTCCGCCGGTAAGTACAACTGAATTGTACTTGGTTTTATAATTCTGCAAACAATGAAAATTTAGATTTACCGAAGTCTAAATGTGAAAGAAAATTCGATTATGACTGATACGTACAGATTTTATGATGTAGAAAATACTATTTTACTCAATGGTAAATGAGTAAAAAAGTTTTATACTGCTGTGATCAGTAAACGTCTTTATTTTATTTATAGATGCAAATAATAGTGAACAAGCTCAAAACAAAGATTCGGATAAAATAAAAGTATAACTCTATTGAAAACGGATTAACAGTGAATATAATACGAGAGACTTTCCTGATAGGTTGTCAATAGTAAAGGTAGTCAGTTATCGTACAAAAGTTTACCTCAGTCAGAAAAAGAAAATATTCTTGCCGATTTATTAGTTCAATCTGCATTACATAGCATATCCGAACAAAATGTGGTAGGATATGAGTTTAATAATACCAACACATACCTCATGCCTTATTTTTTTCATCTAGGAAATATTCGAAGATGCTTTATATAGAGTAAAAGATGTCGAAGTCATGAATGATCCTATTGCTTCAACAACTGTACCTGATTTAAATCTATTGAATACAGATATTGTACTCGAATCTCCTCAAGTAACTCTCTGTAGGATTGGTATTCCCTTTCTTATCCTCATTCTGTCTTTAGATAAAAGATTCTATTATTGGATCTGATATTATTTTTCCTAATAATGAATCTGCATCTCAACCACTCCCACACATGTTTGGTAAAATGCAAGGTACAAGATGGGTGAGAAAACCAAATAAACGGTGTAAGTTAATATTATAAGTTGATGAGATGGTTAGAAAGTTTTTTTGTATTATATTCCAGTAAATCCGATCGTGTTGAATGAAGAACAGACAATGATGGCTGATAATATTCAAACAGAAAATAGTAAAGTGTTAACTACTCAACTGACAAATACAAGCAGTGAAATAGTTACATCGAACAGTATGATCGTATATTTTCAGAGTGATGAATATTTAATATTTACTATCTAATTTTGTTTTTGTGAAAGTTGTTGGACCAGTACGATCACTTAGTTCTACATTCAGTTCTGAAGATCAGTTTCAATTTTCACACCAACTAAAACCAAAAATGCATAGTGAATCTGGGCGTCAAGATAATTCGGGTGACATCTCATCATTAACACTCAACAAAACGAATTTATTATTGAAAGTCAAAAAGTCAAAAATGAACCACACTGTCATATCAACAGAGCGTGAAAAAATAAATACTAAATTTGATAATTATACAAAATCAGTAAAAAAACTTTCAGTCAATTTAACAAAACATTATTCGTGTAAGTATGTTTTACTAACTGAAAGAATTTAGTTTTCACATTTTCATTTAATTGATCAAGCATTCGAAAAACAACAATCAGATGTTCAGCGACAAAAATCATCTAAAAGTTTATATCATCTATCGCATCAGGACACAGTGAAGACGTTTGCTTCAGATCTATGCGTTATGTCATCGTTAAATCATAAAGGTATGTCAAATGATACTATTTTTTACAAGGTTCGTATAGAATATGATTTTTTATCCAACACACAGAACGTTTACAAATGGTCGGATCATCTGGTCAGAATAGACAAGAAAGTATGGCCGTTAATGAATATCAATCAGGCATCTCTGATACGGAAACTGAGCTTAGTAAGTGTCTAACAAAAAAAGCTTATCAGCATGGCCTCTGTCGTACGGTCACATGAGGACGTTCTGAAGTAGAGGAAGAGAGAGATAAAAATTAGCGAAACCGCGAAGGATTTGAGTATAAAATTGAAACTCCTCTTCAAATCAGAAGGTGGAGGAGTTACAAAAAATTAGTGTAAATGATATTTGTTTGTTTTAGAAGCAACTTTTCATCCATGGGAAATTAACATCGATACAATGGAAGAGGATCGTTCTTCAAATGCTAGTATGTTAGATAATTTATTCATTTGTCTTTGTTAATCATTTATCTAATTTTCAGATATTATACAAATGGGACAATATACCCATCGAACACAAAAATTTGTTAGATTGAAAAGAACTATACCAGGAGTGTTGCTCATAGCACCAGGCGGTCAAATTTTAACAGTCGGTCAATCAATACAATCAGAAAGTAAATTTGAGAGAAACATCCTGATGTATCTTTAAAACTTTGGATTTTTTTCAGTTGATGATGACGCCGAAGTTCTTAATAATCCATTTCCTAAGCAACAACAGGCTGTTTCAAAAATAAAACATAATAATGCACCAACTATACCCAGCATTATTGGCGGGAAACGAGAAAGATTACCGGATGAAACAATGATACGAAGAAGTATGTTATGTTACTCTTATACATTTGATATTTCGGTAGCGATAAGCATATTTTATTATAGCAATGAATTTTGAAAATGGCGATTTCAATAGTCAAAGTGGAATTTATACATGGAGTTACGATATTCCTATTCAAGAAAGAAAACCACCACAGGAGTATATTTCCATACCAACTCCACCACCACTGGGACTCTCAGCATTTTCCGGAAAAAAACGTGCGTTTAACTTCCATACAAAAATATTGAATTTGAATTGATATATGCACGTTTTTTCTAGATCATCATGTAAAACGAAACGTTGAACATATACATGATTCTGGTTCGTATAATGTGAGTTTATAAAAGTGATATTGAATATGCAATTAAATTCTTTCTACAGCTATTCGTCATTCAACATTACTGATGCATAATGAAACTGGAATTGAGACAAATCATCATATTTTACAAATGCCACCTCAATGCGTCATGGAATCAACTGCTGTATCACGTATGCTTCAATTTCAATGCCAGTGCTCACTTAACTGACTTTAAATCTTTTCTCTCTGTTTACAGCAGCACGATCTCTATCTTTATTTACAACATGGGGCTATCAACGACAAAGCACTCATCCCGTAATGAAACAACCCTATTTATTCAAATTGAATCATGTACCTAAAGGAATAAAAGGAACAAAACGTACGTTTATACAAACAATAACTGAATATTATAAATCTATTATTAAGATTATGTTTTAGATTCAGCATTAGAAAACGAAACATTTATTCGAAGAAGTATTATCTAACTATGGAACAAATTAAAAAGCTGTGATGTCTAATAATTGATTATTTTTGTATAGCATTGGATGTTCACGGAGGAGACATAGATGCCTCATTGAGTTATACAATTTGGGTGTATGATATGTGGATTAATAATTTGATTAAACGTGGTGTAGATATTTACTATATCAAAAAAATAAAAAAACTTCTCGATTTATTCAAAGGAAGAAAATGTAAGTAATAATGCAAAGACGACAGCTTAGTTAATACATTCTAACAAAGTTTCTCTTATATCGAACATTTGAAACAAGACATAAAAACAAGTATTTTTCCTATTATTTTTTTTCCAGTGGATATACAAGATAAACATTTTTTCTCAGCATTAGCTAAACATGCCCAAACACTTGCGAAAATTATTTTAAAGCGAACAGATTCCGGACATCATTTGATCGAAGATGCACAGGTATAAAATTGCACTCTCATTCTTTGCTTATTTTTAGTATTTATTGTCTATTTTTCTAGCATGCTATTATTGAAAATTTACAAAATTTAAAACAATTGTTAGATAAAGTATTGAAGACTTTAACAGTAGATGAATATAAAGAAATTTTGAAAGACACATTAACTTATGTTTGTATGTAGAAATTAATCATGCTTAAATTCGTAGTATTTTATTCTTTTTTGCTTCTAGTAAGTCGTAGTAATTTAAATAATTTAGCAACTAATGATGAATTATTTATGCAATTGATGGATTATCCAGCAGATGCTTTCGAAATTTACATTGATGAACGAAGTGGAAAAGAAATTATTCGTTTAAAGGGTGTTTTTCGAGAGAAAAAATTAAGCGTCAAAACATCAAAAACAGTAAAAAAGGAAACAAAAAGTTAGTTTTGTCCATTTTCTATGCGCTCTCAGGAAGGATGCCGTAGTACGTCAAATAAGAAACATTCTACAGACGAAAGCCAAATGATTCTTTCCTTTGCAATTTTCTGGATGTCATATCTGTCTATAACTTAGTGTCAATCTATTCTTTAGCGGTGATTATCTCCGAAGAATTATCGGTCGATGATTTTGAAGAAGTTGTAGATGACATTACGGGAGAAAAAAATTTTCGTTTAAAAAAAGAAGTGGTTGAACAAAAAAGATTAAACAATTTAATGAATGCAAATTTTGATATTGCTATCGACAAAGAAAGCGGAAAAAAAATTGTAAAACTGAAAGCCGGTGTCGATGGTGCGAAAGGTAACTTCATCATTTTGAAAACTAGGAGTTTATTCTGTTTCATTAGTTCTTCCGTTACTCTTCTTCATACACGAAAAAAAGAATCATGAAGCGGGCGCTCGCAGCTAGCTAACCCAATTTTTAGCCCACTGCAGCTAGTCTTAAGCGGTTGTAGCTAGCTGATACCAATTAATCGGCCAATTAAGCGAACACTGCAGCGCTGCTTACAGCTAGCAGTGGACATTTACTCAGTTGCAGCTAAAAATCTACTCTTAAGCGAACGCATAAGCTAGTTTTTCAGCTAGATTTTCTTGCTTACTCATTTCTGCTTGGATCACGATCTCGCTGTTTAATGTGTCAGATAAAGATTCCATCGATTTTATTGTTCATAAAAGATTAAATTATCGGGTACATGACAGTAGTTTGATGAGATCACGGAGTCATTTGACAGAAGTTGTGTCACGATCAGAGAACGGCACGGGCCGAGGACTTCTCTTTCTTTCCGAGACCATATAGTTACATACATCAATAAAATCATTATATTTAGTAGTATAAACACGTTCGTGATGTATATTATAATATTTCTTGTTTTAATACGTACCTGGATAAACAGATTATCTAGTACATACAAAGATTGGGAAAAAATCATGGAAATTTAAATGCTGGAGTTGTGTTAGAAGCAAATTTATAGCAATTTGCCAATCATGCCTATTATCGTTAAAGACGCAAGAGACTGTAAATAACTGGAAAGGCCGACCGAGCCAGAAATTTTGATCTGTGCCGATCTCTGGGCACGACAACATCTTCACTTTACGAATTTAACGATGTCTTACCTGTTGTTTTTGATATATGACACAAATCACTGAGAACTACTGATTGTTGAATAGTTGTTGCTGGTGATGGCTACTGTATTTTAAGTTATTCTATTCAGCACTTTGCATCTACTGAGAACTTAGTACTGAGTTTAAGACATTTGAACAGGTACCCTGCTACCGTCAATATCACAAGTATCCGAGAAGTCTTTGAGTGCCCGTTCAACTACCCTGGTGAAGTATTTTGGTATTTGAGCACCTAAAAGTACTTATTAGATACGTAATGTACATCGGTATTTTGGTGAAACCTTTTTTTAGTAATTGAGCACTTAATCGGTATATAGGCAGATATATAGTCAACATTTTTACTGATATTGGTACTCATGAAAGTGCGCTGTGAATAAATAACTTGGAAAAATTACGTCAGTACCCACCCATATTAGTGCTTTGCAGAGATTTATCTAATATTCGAGTATATTTGAGTCTGTAGATTCACTAGAGAAACTATCATTTTCTTTTTCAACTAATTGACGTACCAGTTGTTTATGGTCTTGTTAATTTTTTCTACACAGATTTGAATTATCAGCGTTATTCGTACTGTTGGGATAAGTAGTTTCTATGAAATAAGAAAAAGTAGAATGACTCTAATCTTTTAGTAAGAAATAAAAAATTACATTATCGAAAAAAAGTCTATCCTGTTTCAGTTACCATCTTGAATTTTGTTAGTCGTATACAATTAAGATTTCTTATTGGCTTTAGTCGAATTTGTGATCGATGAAAATGCAAAACAAATTCTCATGATGTCAAGAGAGATTGCGAAAACACGTAAGTTAGGTTACATACTGATAACTTAAAAGTCTGCTTTGTAACACTATGTAGATATAACATCCAAAACTTTTTAACATTTAGCTTCTGTAATTGAATCGGAAATTACAATGGATGATTTTCACTTAATGATAGACGCGAACGGTGAAGCTGTGCTGCGAATGAAAGTAGACGTAACATTGAAAAAAGGTTTAACTGGTTTAGAAGAGACAAATTTTGAAATTTTTATTGACGAAAAAACTGGCAAGCAATCGATTCGCGTCAAAGATGATTATCATAGTAAACAGAGTAAATTAATAAAGAATGCTTTTTTGAAGCAACATTTACTCGGTTCTAGGTAGTGGAATTGAAATCGTTACGGATATAATTACAGGAAAACAGAAAATTATCAAACGAACCATTATGGATTTTGAGCGTATGCGATACTAATCATGTTACTCTATACTATTAGACTAATCCTGTGCATTTAGCTGATATAGATGTTGTCGAGAGCCAGTTAGATCAGGATGATTTTGAACAAGTAGTGAACGAGAACACTGGAGAAGTAGTGTTAAAATTAAAAAGTCTTGCTGCGGCTAGAAAGGGATTAACAGATTTATTAAATGTCGAATTCCAAATGATTTTTGATGAAAAAACGCAACAACAAAAAATTATTGTAAAAGGGGGATCAAGTGAAGGTGTATGTGGTAAGTATTTGTTTCAGTTTTAAAATCAAATTTGAACGAATGTCTTCGCGAATAGGTTATATGTATTCTTCTTTAGATACTGCACAGTTTGAGCTCATCACTAATGCAAGTGGAAAAACTACTATCAAAGTAAAAAAAGAACGATCACCATCGCGTAAGTGTAGTTGAACTTTATTATAACATTGTTTTTTATTTGAGCTGTATTGACTATACAGCCGATCTTGACGTAACCGAAAAAATAATTGACATTAATGATTTTGATGTTATTATCGATGAAACTGGAAAGACAGTTTTGAAACTGAAAGTGGATGTTGTTAAACAGTTTGGAATGATGGAATTGTTAGAAGCCAAATTTGAAACATATATCGATTCTAAAACGGGAAAAAAATCCATCCGAGTTCATGGAAATGAAATTTTTGATCAAAATGGTAACTTATGCTTCGAGAGTCGCCTCTAATTATAAAAAAATTTTCTTTTTTTTATATGTTAAATTTACTATTGAGACCGATGCTACAGGAAAACAAGTCTTGAGAATGATACAAGAAATGCAGAAGCAAAGTATGTGAACAGAAAATAGAAAACTTCTGATAATACGTTTTTTTCGTTATTCGTTTGGATGTATATAGCTCCACTAATAGAAAAGTCAATAACCATGAATGATTTTGAAAAAGTCATCGATCCTACAACTGGAAAAGAATATTATCGTTTAACGGATGAAGCAGCCAGATTGAAAGGTGAGTCCTTTAGACTATACTGAATAGCTATCGTTCGAATTCTCGTTCAAAGGCTTGACAAATTTGAGAAACATGCAGTTTGATATAGAAAACGATCCTATTAGTGGTCAATCATCAGTGAAAGTCAAAACCACTACAGGTAGAAAATATCACCAAAATAAATACTAGGGAAACTGTATACCGTTCAATTTGCAGCTGATGGTCAAAATGTAGAGATCATTGTCGATCCGAGCACAGGCGAGCAAATACTTCGGGTTGTTCAACTATCGTCAGTTTTGAGTGAAAAGAGTAATCGATCTCTTAAAAATTTTCATGGCTAAATAGTAAGTTATACTTATTTTTAGTTGTAAACGTGAAAATTGATTTGGACGCTGATGGGTTTATTCTCTATTGGGACCCAATAACCGGAGAAGAGCAATACGAATTAGATGATGATCTGTCAGAAAGTGATAGTCGTGAAAATGTTGAATTTGGACCTGTAATTCATTCAAATATTGGCAAAAAAGCCTTCCGTATGAGACAAATATTGAGTGAGGATAGAAAAGTACATAAATTTGCACAAGGGCTAACAAGGAGGAACCAACGTTTTCAAGTGAAAAAAGCACTCTCAAATGAAGAAATTGTTGCTCGTCAAGAAAGTATGTCAGAATAAAATGTTAAAGTTACCGATTAATTAGTACATGCTCTAACATTCTATTTGTAGCTCGGAAAGGAAAGGTTAGTTTTGAATCTTACACGCTCCAGGTGTTACTCACGAAAACTTAACTCTTGCACTAAACACTTAAATATTCTTAACCTTATTCTACATAATGCGATCTCTTCATAGGAAGGACCAAGACGTCCAGATCAAACAGCTAGTGCAGTTAAAATAGGTAAAATTTTAAATTATAATGTCTGAATCTGTTGAAATTTGTGACCTTTGATAGGAGATTATAGTGATCAGAAAGAAGTGTTTAAAATAGGAATGTCTAAACAAATGAGACAGAAGCCGGTATGTTTTTTGAAAAGTAAGACGTCATGTCTATAGAGTTTTTCTTATTATAAAGGGTATAACGAGTTCACCTGACGAATTCGGTGAATCCACTCCTTCACCAATAGAACAACAAGATGAAACAAGAGATGTTCGTAGAGACCGCCCGTTGGAACTAAAAAGTGATTCAGACAAAGTATCTGGAATTGAATGGACTTCAAACGATGTAAGTTATTCGTTAATTCTTTATCAGAAGTGGCAGATGTGCTTTATTTCAACTGTAGGAAAGAAAACTGGACAGACTGAGTGCCTATAAACAACGAAAACGAAAAGAACAAATACTTGTAGAGAAAAAACGAGAGATGGCTGAAATGAAACGACAGTTAGAATTAGATCGAAAAAAACGACTCAAAAATGTTGAGAATGACAATGACGAAAAGTACTCAGATGACCAAGATAAAGCATACTCGGACAGTCGAGACGAAACGAATGATGTGAATCTCGAGTAGGTGAAATCATTACCATAAACTAAGAGAGAGCCTACGGGGCTGTTGAAAAAGTCTGTGTGAATCTGGTCCTACAATTAAGATTAGAAAAAAAATTCTCTTATGTCCACATATTTTTAAAAAACGGTTCCACACACCAAGTACTTTCTGTTGATTTCTAAAACTTTTGAAAACTGGAATCCACAGTATACGATAGATAAATAGGAGCATATGTTGACATTTTGGTGCAGCTCGAATCAATTTTTTGGGGAGTCCATAACAGCCCTAGAATTTCTAGAGGAGTACATTATGCAAGGTGCATAAAAATAGATTTTTGTACAGCAGCAGTCATTTATTTAATAATTTAAATTTATCTTGACGTTTCGACTTTCCATTAAGTCATTTTCATTGAGTCAGTGGAGAAAATGAGTCGAAACCTCAAGATAAATTTAAATTATTAAATAAATGACTGCTGCTGTACAAAAATCTATTTTTATTCAACTATTGACTCTAGATCGTAACAAGGTCATGAAATATGCTCTTTCTATTCCGTCTCAGCGAGAGTTGGATGAATACAATAAAAAGTCAGAAGAAGGCATGCTACTGGGTTTTTGAACGTTCTTATTTTTTCCTGCTTCCAGAAAACTGTTTATTTACCTCTGTTATACATTGTCACGAGACTCAGCATAGTCAGAAACCTATGTGTGGAGTTGTTTTAAGATTATCAGAACTAACCATGGTGGACGAAAACTTGGGGCTTGTGTAGTTTTGTAAAGCAAAACCAGGTTGAGAGAGAGAGAAGGAAAGCAAAAAAATAAGAACGCACCCTCACCCTACACAGTTGCTGAAATTGAATACTAAAACTGAATTTTAAAGCATTAATTTTACATTTGCACTACATTATCCAAAAGTAAACTTGAGGTGTTTGATTCCTCATCTTGTGCACTACTAAAGTGTGTTCTATCCCTACTACTTAACCATACAACTTATAATCATTATAAGGTGGTTCGAACGCACGTTTCGGCATTCGAAACTTTTTCAGTAGAGAGGAATCTTACATAAAAAGTATTGATAAGACATATCATCTGTGGATGGTAGTTTATTTTTATTTAGTCTAAAACATAAATAATCTTCTCGCACTCCTTAACATTTGAACTGTAGGGAAAAACATTTGCCTAATCTCGATGAACATCGAGAGGAAGCGAAAGATGTCAAATATGAAGCCAAACAAAAACAATTATCTGTCGGTCGTACTAAATTTATCAGAACTACGTATGGAAAAAGAGTTGAACGTTTGGAAAAAAAAGATGAATCAAATGAATCAGATGCTAGTAGTAAGTATTTAGCTATATACACCGGATCGTTGTTGTTTTGTCATTATGTTTGTCTCGAACTTTAGCATTTGAGGAAGAACAACATTTAATCGGTGATCAAATTCGAGTAGATGAGCAAGATATGTTTAAAATGATAAGCGAAGAAGAACGTGAAGATTATTACCGAAAACAAAATGAAGAAAGAGTACGTCAACATCAACAAAATGAACTTGAACGACAAAAACGTGAAGATATATTGAAAGCTGCACTACAAGAAATAAAAGAACGAGCAAATGCAAAGGCAGCTGAATTAATTGCAATTGAACTTCAAAAACGTTCATTGGCAGAAAATTATGCCGATTTAAAAAATTTAACAATAGAACAACATATTTCACGAGCATTCACATATTCATATTTTTCATTGATGAATATTTCGAAAAAAAACGCTAACAAATAAGAATAAAATATTTTCTTTTAATAATGCGCTTCTTTTTTCTGTCTACATAGTCTGGGGTAGCGTAAAAAAGGTGATATCCACAAAAACATCTCACGAGTGGATATTTGCACGTGATTCAATCATAGACTTTTACGGCTTATTTTTAATGCTGATATCGTTGTTTAGAAATTGATTCGCTGTAGATCCTTTCCACATTTCCAGATAAAAGTGTTTCTTCTATGACCGGTTGTAGATGACATCGAGCTATATATGGGAGAAAAAGACAGTTTAGCTTCTCTGCTTCGAAGGCCTTATTTCTCCATAATTCTTTGTTAGTGGAAATCTTTTTGATAGTTGGACGCTGTTTCTAGGCTTGATGGAAAAAAGTTCTTGGAAACAAACATCGATTTCTCGTTTGTAAAATTTACTGACAGAACTTAGCACTGCGCCCCAGGTGGAGGTTGACCTCCTGGCCAGATGGTCAACCTTGAGCGAAAATCTTGACCAAATCTTACAAGCTTTTCCAAGATTCTTGACGAATCTGTCAAGATCTTGGGCAGATTTCTTGGGCATATGACTACGTCAACATTGTTGATACTGTTCAGGTTGAATGATCACATATCAACTTGTCCTGTTCATTCATGACTGGAAGGATCTTTCAAACAGATTCAGACGCCTCCAAATAAGAACATTAAAAGCGAAAATTTGAGTGCTAATCTTGAAACTAAAGCAGTCATTTGATGCCTCTACTTGTTGCATAAGAAGGTATGCCTCATTAAGAACTTGGCAAACAACACTAGCCCGGGTTCCGACATAATACGGCATTGTTCTGGTGGGATTTTATCGGATTCCGGCGTGTTCCGGCGTCGGATGATCTCGGATCTTTCAGGAACTTGTCTTCGGAATCACTGGCCTGGGTACTATCTAAACCATAGAGAAGATGCCTAGGTCGCAACTTTTTGTTTTCTGTTCCAGATGTATTTCGTTTCACTTTTGCTATACACAAAACTGCAAAAACAAGTGTCAGTTTCACTAATGAATAGAATGTAATAATCACTCAGAGTTGGTCTTGAAAAGCTGAACAAGCGTTTCTTCAGAAGTTTTCAGAAACTTTAAAAAATAACCAAAACATTTTTAAATAAGATATAATTGTAGCGCACACATTTCTGATTAAAATGAGACATTCCCCAGCTCTACATGACGTTTATTTGCAAAGTTATAGAATTTACAAGAAAAGCCCTAAATGTTCATTGTCGGCTCAAAGCTACAGAAATAAGAAGAAATTAATTCAGGGCTTTTCTTGTAAATTCTATAACTTTGCAAATAAACGTCATGTAGAGCTGGGGAATGTCTCATTTTAATCAGAAATGTTCGCGCTACAATTATATCTTATTTAAAAATGTTTTGGTTATTTTTTAAAGTTTCTGAAAAACTGGTTTTCTAGAAAACTGGGTCTTCAAGAAACATTGGGAAAAATGCTTTATGCCACTAGAATCAGCTCGTCGAGCTCTATCGATTGGGGTACCTCTCGTTAGCATCTGTGATTAACACTTGGGATAGTTCCCTCGTTAGAAATGCCAAGAGCTGGAGTTTCGAAAAACAAGAAGTTGGAATCGAGATTTTTAAAATTTCAAAAAGATATTTTCAACTCATCAACCGAGAATTTTTCCAGGGAACTGAGTGGAACTAGTTACCCTATACTCTCGAGTGAAGTTAATCCCCTCTTTTGCTTATACCTACGACCTGAAACTGCAACTAGAAAGCTTTTAAAAAGAAGTTTAAAAAAAAGCGATCTCTAGTGTTTGAAACTTGGAGAAAGGGAGAGCGAAGCCTTAGCATCTTTCGTTTCCTCTTTGTTGAGCAATAAAACTTATTATTCGAGGTTAAAAAAATTCTTTAATCTTAAAATTAATTCAAAATAACTGAATTCAAGAAACTTGTGCAAAGCGTGAGCAAATCTTGATAAAGTTTTGTCAAGATACTTGTTTAGAAAGCTGTTAATCAAGTTTTTGTTCAAGATGGTCAAGATCAGATTCTGCTAAAATCTGCTTCAAGAACCTGATGATATTTGTTAAGCAATCTGCTGGACAAAGAATCTTGAGAGATCTGCTCACGATATAAACGGTCTTTGAGACTAGGGTTGCTTAATGAGAGGCAGATATCTTCTATAAAATTCGTCGAATGTTTCACATAAGATACTAAAATACATAGATTTTTGAAGCTCTATGGTCGTTCATTCATAAATTAGAGTATATTATTAATTTTATCACGCTTTGACTTCGTGCGCTTTATCAATATAAAGTAATGAAAACAATTCAATGCTACTGTCGTTTATAAACGGCTGTAACACGTCTTTGTGATTAACTGAACAGTAATTGCATTTTTTTTCATTTCCGAAATTTTCTACTATAATAGATCGTTTCTCTGCTAGGTTTACAAATACATTTGCGTCGGTCCCTTACGAAGAGTTTTCATTTAAAGAATAATGGCTCTGTAGTATAAACTTAGACTGCGTCAGTGGACGACCAAGAAAAGACATTTTTCCCGTCTGTTGCTACGTAATACGAACTTATTTTTTCATCCTTTTTCATATTTTCGTATAAAAAACAAAAGACAATTCTTTATTCTTTTATCATATTTTCGAAAAAACAGTTTTTGTTCAATTTAACACTACATAATGCTCTATTGTTTGGAAACACTTTGTCTGTTTTGCTTATTAACACTCTTTTTATTCATTAATTGTCGACAACCATGTAAATTTCAAGTAACAACCATTCACAATGGTACAAAAGAATGTCAATATAGACAAATATCAGTCAATAATAATATTTATAAAGTCAATTGTGCAAAGGAATTAGATACCATTGCGACTATTTCAGATCCACAAAATTTTAGTGTTGTCGGAGATTGCAAAGTTAGTGAATTATATTTAAAGTTCAGTTATATACAACGATTTAGTGTTTTTCTTGAACGTTATAATCCTCAATTACAATTTTATTTAACGCCAAATATTAGTAAACTTTCTGTTGATATATTCAATGAGAACGATAATACACAAGGAAATTATTTTTCCTTAAATTCACAATTTATTGATAAATTAAGTCCAAATATAGATGTTTTTAACTTATCATTGATTACACAGTTTTGTAAGTAAATTAGCATAAGCAACAATATAAATTGGTTAACTTTTTCATATTTTATCATCTCTGATCGTCACGAAATGCTTTAACTGATTGAAACTTGAAATTATAATTTTTTTTCATATATTTCTCTAGGGACTGACATTGTTGATATAGATGATGTTTATCTGAACGCAGTTAGGACACCATCACAAGTATTATTACAGTATACTTGTATAAATCTGGTCCCAGAAAGCAAATACTTGAGAAGTGACCATAGAGTCTGTGTTTATCAAAAACCGAGTAGTTTTTATCCAAAATGCGAGAATGTTTTCTTTCAATCCAAAACAAAATGTACATTTAAAGTAAAAAATGTTTCATGCATACTGGAAGGAAATCATGTGCCTTATCGCTCGGTGGATTGTACAGGTATCAAAGATCCCATGGATTTTATTAGCGAACGACACTCATTGATATATAAATTACCGACTAACAGAGAATGTCAAGGAAATACTATTTTATTAGCATTTAAGACAACAACAAAATTCATGGCATTCTTTGGTAAGACGATATTAATCAATATATTTTTATAAACATGTATATTAGAACTTTAGGACAAAGACTGTTGACAAAACATTTTGATGTTACACATACTTATACAAATGGATTAGCAATTATCATTGATGAACAAGACTGGAATCTCGATTTCAACGATGACCATTTTAATATTTTAACAGCTGATGATCTTCTGGATTTGTATTCAGTCAAAATAAATTCCAAAACACAACAATCATCTTTTAAAATAAAAATTGTTGAAAATTATTTAGATATTCGACAAGGTCGTCTCAAAGAAGTGAGCATTATTGGTCCATGTACAAATGTAGAGGGCGAATCAAACATAGAAATTCTATTTAGCAGACCGGTCGCTCGAGAAGAAAAATGTCAAAATGTTCAACTAGCAAAAACAACGTTAGAGAAAGTGGAATTACTACCAACGCAATATCGTACACAATCGGTGGAGCAGGATGATGTTCGACTACCACGAAAAGAATTTCTGAGTGGAGGTAAATGATACTTGACCAGTAGTAATCATCAATTTTAAATGATTGTTCCTCAATTTTTCAGAGCAATTTATTGTTTTAAGGTGTTAAATTTGGCATTGCCGCTGCTGTTGTCTTACTTATCGCGTTTGTGGCTGGTGGCGTTCTGGTTTATTTGCTAAAGAAACGACGTCAATATCAACAACAAATGGGAAATTCTTATGCTGCATCGCTTTCGTCAATATTTGAAAGTGACTCACCAAGGAAAACGATGTCAGATAGCATTTAAAACACTCGACTATACTGGTTTTTTCAAAACGAATTGATTAAACTCTTTTTTTCTATATAAAATACATAATGGCGATAACAAGTAAATTTTGTTTTTTACCGAACGCTGCCGGTCCACTTTCACTTATCGGCACTGAAACTAACAAATGTATAAAATATCTAAAACGTAAATTACCTCATCTCTGAGGTTTGACGAGTATATGTGGACAAGCAGCGCACATAGTTAGCGCAATTAAAAAAATAATAGATGCTAAAAACATTACATAAACGAAACCAATATGAATCAGCGTGAAAATGTAAACATTTTTATGACAATAATTATGTGGATTTAATAATTCGGCTTCGAATCTTGGCATAAATACACTATATGTCCAAAACTGTCCAACAATAAACCAAGCCAATAAAAACAAATTTAAAATAGCATCTGTGAAACCACTACCGTTACCAATATCTGGTTCTTCTTCTTGATCTAATTCGATACCCTCATTTTTACGCATTCGTCGTCGACGAAATTGTTTCCAAAGTAAATTTAATACACGAACAAGACCCATTGAACCCACAACAAGTAAATAAACAGGAAGATTGGGTTGTACAGGACATTCATTTAAATATTTGACACCTAGAACAATATAGATAATAAAAAATTTTTGTTAAATTAGCAAGGGAAGGTCCGTAACGGGGGAATATTTTTCGATGAGCTCTTCCAATTTCGTTCGTTTATAAGTCATGCGATGGAGTATATTGAGATAAGAGAAAGCCTAAAAGAGTTCGGATCTATGACTCTTTAAGGCCCGATTTTCTGGAAAATCAGTTTTTCGAGAAACTCTGAAAAATAACCAAAACCTTTCTTAATGAGACATAATTGTAGCCCGCAAATTTCTAATTAAAATGAGATATTTCCCAGCTCTTCGTGACCTTTCTTTACAACGTTATAGAATTTACAAGAAAAGCTCTAAATGTTCATTGTCAGCTCAAAGCTACAGCAATAAGAAGAAATTAATTTAGGACTTTTCGTGTAAATTCTGTAACTTTGTAAAGAAAGGTCGCGAAGAGCTGAAAGATAACTCATTTTAATCAGAAATCTGTGGGCTACAATTATGTCTCATTAAGAAAGGTTTTGGTTATCTTTCAGAGTTTCTCGAAAAACTGGTTTTCCAGAAAATCGGGCCTTAAAGAGTCATAGATCCGAACTCTTTTAGGCTTTCTCTTATCTCAATATACTCTATCGAATGACTTATGAACGAATGAAATCGGAAGAGTTCATCGAAAACCTTTCCCTCGTAAGTGATAAATCGCTTTTTTGCACGAAAGACATGGAGACATATGTAATCGATAGTGCTGCTTCCGAATATGGGTATTCAGGCTGTCCTTAGATCTTCTGAGATCGATTTCTGAAAAACTAGATCTATGAAAGCAAAACGCTCTAGTTCAAAGTTAATTTTGACCTTGTCAGTTTTGTAGCGCATGAATTCAAATAAGTTATAGAGAGGACAGTAAGAATTTATCCCCCCGGTGTCTCAAATACTTTATATTTATATTTGCCTCTATATTGTTTTCAATATCCTTCCAAATCCATCGACTTTCCTTACCTTTGATAACTCTGTTGGATCAAAAACTGAATTGTTTATGACGCTGTCAGATCATGTCTGATAGTCGAACACATTTACAGGCAGAAACAACTCAACATGCACTACAAAACTGACAAGGTCAAAATTAACTTTGAACTAAAGCGTTTTTCATTTATAGATCTAGTTTTTCAGAAATCGATCTCAGAAGATCTAAGGACAGTCTGAACGGCCATATTCGGAATTGGCATTATCGATTACATATATTTCCATATCTTACATGCAAAAAAGTGATTTATCACTTAGGGACTTTCCCTCGTTAAAAATAGCTTACCAATAAAGAATAAGATGACTTGAAAAACGGTTAATAATGTAAGTAGTGCCGTTGCGCCATCTACGAGATAAAAGAAAACAATTTTCAATTCAAGCGCACTAGTAAAACTTCTTATAACCAAAATCTTGACTTCTTGGATTTTTTCAGTAAGATCTTGATTCAAGATCTTGGTAAGAAAATGTACGAATACAAAAAATTTTAAGAAGTCAAGATGAACATCTTGTAATTTCTTGACTTCTTGTATCCAAGATCTTGGAAATTCATGAATCATCATTCTGTTTTAAGCTCTTGTGTAGATACAAGTGCGAATATTTTCGCACTTAGAATAACTTAGAATTTTTTCCTTCTTGGACATATCGTATCTCTGTCGTATATCTGATGGTTATGAATGTCATAAATGAAAACAAAATGTAAAGAAAATGTTTTACTTAAGACCTTGCAACATCTTGACTGAATTTGCTCAAGATCTTGAAATTTCTGTTCCTAAGCTCTTGTTCAAGGTCTTGACTTCTTGGTGTTTTTTCCAAGATCGTTTGATATCTCTTAACTCAAGACCTTGGATACAAGACGGTTCATTAGGGTGACTTTAGTGTCGCATTTTACTGCCAATCTAACTTTACGTGTGCTTTTACAGAATTGATGTTATGTTTTTTTGATAGTTAAAGTTTTAGAATACTATAATAGATTCATTTCCGTTTGAGATCTGAGAGAACGATGGTTAAATCATTTTGAACGAGTCATATGCAATTCTAGTCCTTCATTCTGTCAGCAATTTTAAAGCCAACAAAGAAAAGGATGGATTTTATCGTTTTCAAGTTGTTCCTGAAAGCTTTGTCTATCATGTGATCATCATCGAACATAAAGACTATTACAAACAAAGAGTCTATCTCTATTTTCCTATTTCCTGTGGCTGTTTAATTTCACGCTAAAGTTCTCATGTTTTTTGTACGTTTGACAGAATAGAACAGAACATATGTGTTTCAGATAATTCGCTAGTTTTAGAAAAACGTGTTTAAGTAAAAAAATTTCAGATGATGATAGCTGATTGATATGAATGCTTTATCTAATAGGTTTTCTATATTTGATGTTTACATCCGCTTAAAGTTATTATTATTAGACATATTTATTTTATTTTCTATTTCGTCAATTTTTAAACGTGACCTTTCTCGTTCTTCATCACCATATAACATAATTTTCTTTGTTTTATATACACAGTTGACAGGAAACAAAAGTAATCAAGAGACAAACAAAAGGAAAATATTCTAGATGCATTCTTTTCTCTTATTCTTTTATTTTGAATATAAATATCTATGTGTAAAAGATCTAAAAACACTGTCAATTTGTGTGCAACAAAAAGAAAGTCATTATAATTGTTCTCTTTGCAAATAGATAAATGAAGAAAAAACGCATGCACATTCAAATTTAACTGTGATTTTTTATATGTCACGTATATATTGATCCGTAATGTGTATGGGATTTGAATTAATGAAACTTTCTTTCTCTCAGATAATAAAAATATGTGAACATAACACGTCTATTAGCTGTAAAAGGTTCGATTAAAATATAAGACTGGAAGTGAAACAAACACTTACTGTTATAAATCTCTCGAGATAGATCTTCTTGATCATATGGTTTAACCTAGATGCCATATAGATAAAATAGCTATTTTTTTGATCACATAAAGATAATAATCTACTCATTTTGTGTTGATTGTTCATACGATACATCAAACGCACTTTAGTTTAGTTCAACAGAAAGAAACGCGTCTGCAAATTTTCGTGTCATGTCTTACGTTGTTACGCTAATTTATCTCGATTTCTTCCTGTTTTTCTTCTTCCGTAACATGAAGTCTTATGAAATTTTATTATTATTTTTTAAATCGGATAATATAGATATTTTGTTCACATTAATCTGTTAAGAGAACATAGTATATCAAGCCAACACTTACATGTATTTGTGACAATTGAAAATGATTTTTTAACAAATTCAGCGAGCGTCTCTGAATCTTGGATAGCTTCACCTAAACAGAAAATTAATAATTCAAATTTTTCTATTATGTATATATATAATTTTCATACCTAAACGGGCAATAACCGATACATATGGATCACTATCTTTACCATCTTCAAAAAATTCACTTGATAGTAATAGTCGCTGATCTTCTTGAGAAAGCTGAAATTAAATTAAAACATGATGATTATAATGAGAAAATTAGTTTTATAAAATATTATACTCATCACAAATTATAGTCAAATTAAAAAAGACATATTTGTATCCATCCGATCATAGTAAATCATAGCTTGTCTGAAGATAACAATATCAACAGTTTCCTATTCATTTTCAAGATAAATATGTGTAAAATCTGCTGTATTGCACAGTTCAATGAAACACAATCGTTATACACTTCTTAACTGACGCTATTTCAAGATCAATTTATAATAGAAAACTAAATTATTTTACACATTCTTATTTAAAATATTTTATTTAATAAGTGGTCTAAACAAACTATTTTTGTAATATTCAATGCTTTTTAAGCATAATTTTTTAATAATTATAATAATCATAATTTCTTTTTACCGTAATTTATTCATCCGATAGTTTTGATGAACATACTACGAAATCGATTCAAAATATCTTTGACATATCGTTGAAACAATGTAGTAAGATAAATTATAAGAATTTATACAATTTTCTTACTATCTGTGTATATACCAATATAAGTGGCATCATCTCATTCGAGGACTATATAAACTTACGATTTTTTTCACTTTATCGATATCTCTTGATTTTAAAAATTGAGCATAACTCGTTGGTACACCACTAACTCTTGATCGATCTTTTTTGTTTTGTAATGATAATGATGATGGACATATTTGATCAAATGAAAAATTTGATATCTGAGTTTGAGGTTGAAGAATTATTGGCGGATTACATGTTGTTAAATTTGATTCTTTGTTAATATTTGTTGTTGATAAGGTAGTGGATGAAGATGACGATACTTGTGTTGATTTTATTGTACGATTAATATTTGTATCGAATGTAGGACTCGTATTGAGTACACATTCATGTGGAGAATAGAAAGATAAATTTGACTTTATTGTTGGTTTTTGTCGTTGTTTACTCATGGCATACAGAGCTATATGCTCCTTTAATGTTCAAGGAAATTAATGCTTATCAATTTTTGAAAATATGCCGTTATTATCTAATTATTGTTATTTATTACCGTTCTTATCATTTAAAAAATACCTCGATCTCTAACTGTCGCTATCTTTTGATATTCTTAGTTCTTTGTTTTTAACACACGAATATATTTATACGAATAAAAATATAAAAATAGTCTTTACCGTTTATAAGCTCTCTTTCTTTCTATAAATAACAATAATATAGAGAAAGTAAAAATATCGATTAAATGCAAAAAACTTTCTTCTTTTTTTCTTCTTCTTCTTCTCTATCATTGTCTTTTCTCTCTATATGTTTTTGACATTAATTGCTCAACACTTTGATGAACAATATTCCACTGTTCATTCTTTCGAATAAATTTCTTTTTCTGTCACATATATACACTTCAGACAACAAGAAAAATACTTGATTTTCTATTTTTTGAATATAATTGTTATCATTTATAAAGTTAAACAAGTATTTTATTTACTCTTATCTCCTTTAAATATATTAGAAATGAAGTTATTTCTTACTCTTGTATTATGTACATTCGATATTGTTGAACAAATGATTGGAGATGTTGATCTAAATGGCATGGCAGTTTCAGATGATGTAACAGATTCAAGACAACGTTCAATATGATTTGATTGTTGTCGATCTTTAACGGTTAAACGTTTTTTACGACGAACACTATTTTGACGTCGAGATGATGATTTTCTTTCGGTTATAAATGCTGATGCTATATTGGCTAAAGAAACATGTCTATCTGATGAATGTGATACATTTTGTTTACCATTCATATTCCTGAAATAAAAAGATTTTATATTAATTTTAGTTATAGCCTATAATCGAAAGTCTTCATTATTAAAAAATGATTATGAATTGTAGAAATTCAAAAACCCACAAAATGAACTTTAAAAAACTAATATAAATACGCTAACTAACACTTTTGTTATGATACTGTTATGTAAATAAGACAAGAATAGATAAGAAAAGAAACAAATTGACAATCACGAAAACTCTTGATTCATTTATTTTTAATGCATAAGTTTTGCAAGATGACTAACGGGTTAAAACGTTGAAGGTTTGGCCTAATTAATGCATTACCTAACGTTGTAATACCAGCCAATTTTAAATTTCTTGCTCAAAGACTGCCTAATATGTAAAACTCAAATTACTCTTTGACGCGTCAAGGATTTACTTGTCCATGTGTTATTTTCATAAAGTTTCCCACATATATTTAGTATATATTCTCTTTTTTTCAATTTTTTGTTTATTATCATGTATCTGTTACAAATTTACGTTCTGTTTTCGAATATATATCTATTTCATTGTCTAAAATCACTATTATTTATCCCATTAGATGAACGTTTTACAACTCGAAATATTGTTCTCAATTTGGGTAACTTAATCAAAGATGATTATGAGCTAATAACACCATCCCTCGATATTATAAGTCATTGGAAATCACCAGCTAACATAGATGCTTTACAAACATGGTTAAATGAAGAAATAATTAAATCAAATTGTACAAATGAAAACAATAATATTTGTTATAGTTTAATATCTAGTGAACTACTATTCTATGGTGGTTTAATTCATAGCCGATGTAGTAATGATTCAGTTTCAATTATTCAATCTCGTATTGAACAGTTAATTAATTTAAAAAGAAAATATTCATCATCATTAAAACTTTATTTAAGTCAAATTATCATGCGAATACCCGCCTATGATGAAGACTTTGAAGAACCGCATTATTGGGCAATATATGGTAGATTGATTTTCGAATGGAGTTTTTACTATGATCGATACACAGTATTACATCAACAATCAGATTATGATGAAATGAAAGAACGTGAAAAGAAAATACCAGAAAGTGTATTAAATGAATTTCTGTGGAGAAGACAGCGCAATTACAATGTCACAAATCTCATATTAACAGAATATTCACAATATTTTGAAAAAATATGGATCACCCTGGATGATAATGCTTTGTATGGCTTGAATAAAGCAGAAGAGAGAAATTTGACAGATTTAATTAATAATATTTTAAATATAACAGATAAAGTGAATTTGTATCCAGGTGCAGATGAAGTTAGTTTAACAATGTTAAGTAAAATTGTTGTCGATGATCTTAGTTTAACTAATAAACTGCGCTTTTCAATCATATATAGAAACACATCCACGGTTAACTTCATACCTAACTATGAGGGATCGCCATTGAATGAGAGTATTGTCAAACAAGTAAATGCTGCTGGTGGCATTGTTGTGAGTAATAATGATCCAAATTTTAATCTGAATAATACTGACGTTATTGTTATTGTTAACAATTGGTCAACAAATGCACAGCAAGAAGCAACACAAACTCAAACATGTGAAAATTATACAACGCTAGAACAATTTTTAAATTATAGTAGTGAAAAAGCGATTGTATTGGCTGATGTTCGATATAGTAACGGTGGTGATTTATGTTTTGTTGATTGGATTTTGAACAACAAAACAACACAAGGACTTTTAAAATTTGGTAACTACTCTTATGCGGGTTGGAATACAAATGGAAATACATTGGGCACGTGTATTAGTAATGGAATGTTATTGTCATTATTTCAAACAAACGTCAACACAATTAATCAAAATAAACGTTTTACATTGTATCGTTTTGCAGAAGATGCCAAATATCAGGCATCGCTAAGACAAAGTTTGTATGAATATCTAACACAAGTATCATACGATCCTACTGACCATTTAGATGTCGATATCGACTTCTATTCACAGTTCGTACAAAAGGGTTTACGGCACTACGTACAACAAATACAAAAGGAATGGAATTTAGAGTCATTATACTTTCCATGGAATAGAACGTTTGAAATTGGATTTAGTATTAACTCTGCATTGCAGATCTCTCTCGATACCTACCAACACTAACGTCTACCATCGTTTGATAATAATATGTCTATGATTTCAATCGAAAATTGCGTTAACTGTAACAAAACACTTTCGCAAAAATATTTCATTTAACAGACAAACCGTTGATAATTTTTAAAACAAACAGATCAGAGAGAAAAAGAGAAATTGTATCTTTCATTTTGGTTAATAGTACGTTATTATGCTGAAATAATTTTAAATAAATATCTGCAAAGTTGCAACAGTTTTCTCTTCTGTCATCTAACAAGCCAAAAAGCTTTGTTTTTTTCCATGAACAAATTTTCATTCATGTAGACTGAAGCATGGCTTTTTCTTGTACAACTGCTTGAAATGCCCTAATTAGAAAATGAAATTCCGTACTTTGAAATCTGTAAAGCGTTAAACATTCTGGAAAAAGGAAAGAAGATTTATGTCTACTATCCCTCTGGAAATCGTCAATAAATTATACAACAGAGTAAAAACATGACATTTTGATTCGTGATAAATGGAGCATGTTGACAGTTTTTAATCGTTGATTATAGGCAATGGCTAGTGTTTTTGTTCCTGTGCAAGATAAATAGCAGCTTCTTACGACGAAACCTTCCTATGTAATTAAAAGTTTTTCTCATTAAAGCTAGTTTTTCTCGGCTGATTCTTCATACTGATCGCGAATCTGATGTCTGTTTGTGCTCTTATTTCACTTTAGAAGCCTGATCTCAGAAGACCCATGATGGGTCGAGAATCAAGAGATTTTTAACACTCATTGAGTTGCCTATGTGAAAATCTTTTAGAACTACCGAACAAGTTTTAACTAAGCTAGAAATAGTTCTCACTTAAGGGAAAGATCCAGCTTTTTCAGGTGTGTTAACAGTAAACTTTTTCTAACACAGTTAAAACGTCTTCGATAGTCCTAAAAATTGTTCACATAGGCAACTCAATGAGTGTTACAAACTGGTCAGCTTAGAATCTCTTGATTCCCAGATCCATCATGGGTCTCCAACAAGGGAGCAACCAGAATTTTTTGACTGTTGGGACAGCCTTCATTAGTTTGAAAAAACGGACTAGACCACGTTATGATAATTCGAGAAAATACTGGACCCAAAACGTTTTTTTAAATCTTTAGCTGGGGAAGTCATAAAGTTCAAAATCTCATTGAGCCGAGGCTGGAATTGCACTGGACCATGGCCCAGCGTCCATTCGCTCCCTCCAGTTGTGCCACTGGGAAGACATCGATTCGTGATCAGTATGAAGAATTTGCTGAGAAAAACTAGCTTTAATTAGAAAAACTTTTAATCATTTAGGAAGGTTCCTGGGTTAGTCGAAACAAATTTTGTTATTGAAAAAAATTAGAATGGTTGTCGGTAATTAAGATGTTATTTTGTATCGGAAACTAGGCGTCTAATGTTTAGCCGACATCGGTAATTCAAAAATATTTCAACATTTTCTGTCTAGAAAATGTTGCTAAATGTTGCCAACTATTGCTTTAATGAGCGGTTAAATTAATCAAAGTATTAGTTAAGGAAACAGTTGCAACAAAAGATTTATCAATGTAAAATACAATTTAGATTACTTACTTTGATGTTCTGACATCACTGGTCCCTCTTCTTGAAGGCATTAATAATAATTTCCTTGTACTATTCTTTCATTAACTTCGAAATTAATTACTTATGTTTAACAAAAAATTAAATGTTTCATAGAAATGTTAATGATATACATGGTAAAGAGCATCAAAATTTTTCATTTGGTCAAACATACATTTACCGACTCTGACAACGATAGCAAAATATTTTTTTAGTTTTCATCATGCATAAAGTTAATATTTTAATAATAATTTTGCTCTTTTTCACAGCAGTGGTGAAGATTTATCTATAAATTTCAAAATTAAGTTTCCTTTTCTGTCTTCAATCATTGGAGCTAGGGTATATGAATAAACGAGAAGACACTATATATTATTAGAATCCTCTTCTTCTTTTTCTTTTTCTGTCGTTGTCCTCCAAGTGGTAATTTAATATGTGTTGAAAATCCAGTATTTAAAGAATTACATTCATAGTTACACAAGAAGAAAGAGAAAAAAAATGATTTTGCACCTTTTATAGACGAGAATTTTGACAGTTTTCTTAGGAATATTAAGTATATAGTTCTATTAGTTATGTTCTAAAATTTATTGTTCTTATATTATACACTCATTCATTGAATAATCACGACACACTTTGTCTTTTCCTGCTGTTTTGAAATTAAAGAAACTATCAGCACGGAATATATGGATTCATCACCTATAGGTATGACAGACCTCATTGAATACTCAGACAAAATAAAATGAAGCTGTCAATTTGATGCTTCTATCTTCTCATGCAAAAAGAATAATAAGCGAAAATACACGCAATCTGCATTAGAAATAAAAAGGAAAAACGGAATTTGTGTATGTCAAAACTCTCTCTCTAAGTGAATTATAGTTCACTCAGTTGTGAAAAAAGGTTTTGTGTGAAATAAGACTCTTCACGTATAAGATGACAGGCAGACGCATGTAAACATGTGTTTTCTCACCTTTCCTAATACATGAAAGACGCCCTTGGTCTGGCATAGATTAAAATAATTCTTTGCACAAAAATATTCTAGTTCAACAGATACGGTTCTCTTTGCTAATGATACTCAATCAGTCAATTCTACAGTTTTTACCTCTTACTGTATAACACTTTTAGCTATAGCTGATCAAGTTTATCTGTCTCAAATGGGAAATAAAATTCCCAGATGATGTAGAATATTTTGTTGCAAACGCCACGTCAGACGTGCCTGTATTTCCTTCGAACTTTTCTGGATAATATGAAGCAAAATTATTTCTATAAAATCAGACATATGAAAGTCGATCCATACTCACATATAGTATAAATTTGACTGCAGATATAGTTTTTCCTGTTTCCCAACATATACGAGCTTTTTACTAAACGCTGCCTTCAAAATAGAACTAACTACTATGACCGCCAAAATGAATGTGGCTGGCTATTGTTTGAATAACCAGAGAACATAATATACCAGAAACGTGCGATTTCAGTGTCCGATAACCAAGACTTTATACAAGCGGAAACGTTTTTCAACAATATTTCAAAAACCAGTTGTTTCAGAGAATCTCTGAAAAACTGCTTCGTATCTCGAGAAATAAAATAAGAATCCATAGATATTTTTTTCATGAATAGATAGTCAAAAGTACTTTCTCCAAAACTGAATCTAAGCAAAACCTCAAAAGTTCATCTTTGGGCTGAAAAACAGGATTTTCTAGGACCACTAGGATCAGACTTTCTTTTGGTCTTGCAATCTCGAAGAAACATGGTACATAGGCAACCGATGCTCCTGATCATCGTGGCAATGTTTATTTTCTTGAAAGTAAATAATTCCAGATGATGAGAGTTTTAAAAAATACGGTTTTTAGGCTATTATCACCTAAAGTTAAAAAGCCCATAAAGGCGTTATTTTTCATCCAAATCCCTTGGAATTCCCAGAAAAGGCTTTATATGTTCTTTTTCAACTAACTCTGTATTTAGAAGTTGGTTTCATATACCTTGAAACCTTAGAGATCTCCATTGAAACCAGAGACCTCGTAGAAAACCTGGTAGGAAAATTCGTGAATTTGGAAATTTTTAAAGCAAATGCTTCTTAAATAATGTAAAATGTATGTCTTATGAAAATTTTAAGTGTTTTGGATGATAAATAACGTCTTTTTATGGACTTTTTAACTTTAGGTAATAATAGCCTAAAAATCGGATTTATCCTAAAACCGGAGAAATCTGAGAAGTGATTTTTTTCGTATATCATAGGTTAGCCTTAAACTTGTTTTTCTTGCACAAAAAGTGATTTTTCTTCAAAATAAAACAAATCGGACCTCAAAATGTTCGATTTTAGCGCCGTTCGAAAAATTTTCTCAAGTAAAACTTAGAACTTTGAACTGAAATAATGTCTGACGAAAAGACAAAAAGAAAACAAAGTTCACTCCGAATTGCTTGTGATGACAAAGAATTTAAATTCTTGCCAGTGAATACCGTTTTTCAAGTGCTGTCTTGTCTTTTTTGTATCACAAAACGGAACGAATTAAATTGAAAAAACTATTTTTTATACTAGAAAGTACTCGAGACTACAGATTCGCAATACTTCCTCCATATTCTCTTATTTTCAAGTTATATAAAAAAATGTTCAATATGTTTTTTTGTAGAAAATTAAATGGTGCATCTTTTTAGAAAAATTACCATGTGATCATATTTTTGCACTGAGATATATTCAAAACAAAAAATAAAAACGTCCTCCACTAATGTACTTAATACTGATGTGAATACTTGAGAAGAAATTATCCTGTTAGCTCTAGTTATATATATATATCATTTTTATTATAGGAGGTTGATTAACAAGACAAAAAGATAGTTAATTTATATCTCTTGCATGTTGAAAGATACTGAAAGCACGTCCCATGTTAGTTGAAAGCATGTGAAACATAGTCAAGGGGTTTCTTTTATTATTTATAGTGATAAATAATCACATCAACAATAAAACAATATAAATTGAAAAAAAAAGTCGACGTATGCTGAAATATATGTTCTAGGCAGATATTAGATTTTCTATACTCAAAAATTCATAGAAATGCTAAAATACCTAAAATAAAATGAAATTAGAAAAAAACATTTTTCTGGAATTTCGAGCGTTCAGAAAGCCTTCAAATACTATTGTTCAAAGTATAAACTAGATGCGCCCATATTAATTCATTGAAGTTTTTCATCCAAACTCACATGAAGCTACAAAAATACATTAAAACTTACCAATCTACAATACTCTTTTAACTGTACATAGGTAATATTAACAAAAATTAGACAGAAACAAATTCTCTCTTATATTAAGTATCAACAAAGCTTACGAAGGAAAGTCATTTTTGGTGCATGTGCAAGCATTCTAAGTCACTTGTTTTTGGTGATTGTCACATCGGTTAGAAACGAATCGAAATCATTCGGTCTACATTGGGGTGGAGTGCTGATGTGTGCGACTTTTTAACTTTTCAATTCATTTTTACGATATTCAGTACAAATTGGACGCGGAGTACAATTGGTCTTATGACCACAAGTGCGATTGATTGATAGAATAGGCTTTTTTCATACTATACATGTAATTTAGAAGGCAACTAGCTATTGCAGTAGCATAATAGTTTTCCTCAAAATATAATAATATTATGGCATCGATAAATTCTAATAGTACTTTTAAAAAACATGTGTGTTGCGAAATATGCCAGTTCATTTCTTTTTAATTAAGTAAGATGATATACATCCTTGCGGCAATTCTAGCTAATATTAAGGAATATCGATTATCGATTTGATACTGTAAATAGACACATTTTGTTTTAGCGAGTATAGGAGTATTGTCCTGTTTGTTAGGAGACTCTGTAACTATCATTATAATATGACACGAAAGTATAAGCAAAGGGAAAAATATACCAGGTGAAATCGTTGGATTTAATTATCATCCTTTGATAATGTTGTCATTCTACTCCTTATAGAATTATATATTTTTCTTTTGTTTTTCGAAGAGGAGGTGTACACACAGATCAAAACCTGTAAAACAACGATGTGGATCACGTGTTTTTCAAAATAAAATGCAGTTAGACAAAGAGTGGAATTCACTGATATTATAGTTAAGATGTTGTAAAAAGCACGTTCATCAACATGCAACATTTTAAATTCAATCTTCAAGATTAATTATTTTATAATTTTTATAATTATTCGTCTTCTATCGAGAAAAACTCTTTTTCTATAACAAAAGCTGGTAAGTTTTCTAATAAACGAGCTGAATACATTGAAACAATAAGAGATAGGTCTAATAGCAATAAAATTACCAATCTAGTGTAATAGTCATCTCCAGCTAAGTGGTCATTGATTGAATTTCAATGCCTTCGGAATCTTCAAAAGGAGACTGAATATAACTAATACACCAGTGTCAAATATTATACAAAGGTATGAACTTTATTTAACTTGAATAATTCAGATATATTGTTTACTAATCTAATTTGTATGAATAAATACAAGTCAACTAAGAATCTTTAAATATTCGCGCAAAATAAAAAGTAAACACAATACACTATTTACAAGTAAAGCAAGTCACTTACTCGGTCTACTTTTGTAACATTAAAAAAATCCAGTTCATTAGATAAAAGTTGCACAGAAATTCGGACACAAATTTAGGTTTTTACATTTGTTCTTTTTTAGACTCTTGATATCGTCAGAAAATGTTAAATTTGGGTCTGAAATTTCCTAGAACTTTTCATCCAATCAGCTTAGTCTTTTCAACAATAAAATAAGAGACTTTTTTCACCCGTCAACGGGTGATAACATAACTTAGATGCACTTGCCGTAAATTGTAAGAATTGAGTCTGGGATCGTTATTTAAAGAAACAATTAAGTCGAATTGTATTAAAGGCATCAGTTATGTCGAAAATCGTCTAATGCAGAGAATGAAAATAAGACGAATACGTGCACAGCTTTGTTTTATTAAAGCAACATCTTTATAGTAGAAAAACTGAAAAAAATCTACTTTTTCAAATGTAGTACTGTAGACGTACTATTTTGAATCATCGATTAAACATCAGTTGAAAATGATAGCAATATGAGTTACATTTATATATATTTTCGCAATAACTTAGTACTCGCCATCGCGTCAAAAATATAAATTTCGGGGAAAACGTGAATAATTAGTTAGAGAACTCTACAGTGTCTACCATCAGAACCCACATCTTCGATATCAAAAGTGTCACAGGGTTTCTGAAAACTAATGTAATTTAAAATCCTTATTAATTTGACTTTTTCAAAAATCATCTCGTTTGATAACCTTTAACGAGTAATTCAGTTTTAGTAATGTCATCCTGTAGAGCAGACGTTGTTGACTAAGAGCTCTCCATCAGGAAACTATTTTTGACAGATTAATTCGCATCTCGATGACTTTCAACGAATGTTGAGCATATCGTAAATAGTTTATAGTAAAAATTTCGAGTTTATACATATAGTTCGCGAGTTATGGGTACAACAAAAATCAAAACAGGGTTTCTGGTGTTTTAAAGACTTCTGTTCGCTTTTCATTTTGCAAAGTAAAGATGCGTAGAGTGTGTGTGTGTGTTTTGCGCCATGCGTCATGATCTATAAAACTTTTCATAGCCTTGGACTGCCCTATGAAATTTTCTCGAATTGTGTTTATTTTTCAATGTGAGATGTAATTTATTTTATTCTACTGCAAACACTTGTATAAAAATTGTGCCCTTTTAACCCATCACATTACTTTTCGCTCAGCAACCCATGTAAAATTTGTCTTTTTAACATTCCTCGCAGATGCGTTTGAATGCGTCCAAGATGAAATATCTGGATTCAAATGCGTCTTTTCAAGTACATGATTTTGTTTTGTCCTTTGTGACGTTGTAGTGCTAAAATCAAACAAAACCATCTCAAACTTTATAGCGTCAATGTGGAAAGGAGAACTGTCTAATACGTCGAAAACGATAAAATTCGATTTTGAGAAAAACGAGAAACAAGTTTTAGAGTTACAGACCGTTTTTTTCTAGACAAACTATCTCTTAAAAAAGAAAGTGAAGACTCATTTAGTTCTAAGTATGTCAGATCTGATAGGCATGTATCGCGTATTCTTCAGCATATGCACATAGCATAACGGACAATCGCAAAAAATCTTGGCCTGCCACCCACAGCTGTTAGAAAACCATGAGAAAACCCTTATCATAAATATCAGTAGTAAAGTATTAAAAAGAGAACATTTCGCTTAATCTAATCACATGTCTTTCTTGAAATTTTTTTCTTGTTGACCGCAAGGGCTATGTGATCAGAAGCGTTACGAAGCTTACGAGTCTCTCTCAGAGGTGCAACCGATATCGGTATACCGGTACCGGTACGAATTATGACGCCAACCGGTATTAGTATGAAGTATAATCAGTCGGCCGATATTGCTGGTATTTTGCGGGATGATACGATTTTTTTTCGAAAACCATCGTGTAAATTCAGTTCATCTATGACATATTTCTCCCACTAAAATTTCATTCCAATTACTTAAACTTTGTCGACTTATATAAACTTCTCAGTTTAAAAGATTGAATTGGATTGCTGTTTTCGTAAAAAACAGCGTGTGAAAAATCAGCTGTACATAATCAAACTGAAAAGAGTAATCTATCGCTTTGATAACATAAAATAAAGTTCGCAGTAAAGAAAAACAAGGAAAAAGTATCTGTATTTAGGCAAGATATGATCAAGACAAGCCGATACCGACCGGTACCGGTACGAAGTTCGTATATTGGTGACCGGTAGATCGCAAGTAGAGAGTGGTAACTAATTTTTCACAAGCAAAAATTGTTTGTTAAAAACTTCTAAAGACCGATTTTTTAGAGGATCTTTGGAAAACTACTTCGGTCTTTGTAAACTGGCATTATAATCTACCGTTTTTTTTCGTAGTTAAATACTCCAAAGCATCCTTTATAAAACTGAAACTAAGCAAAAGCTCCATTTTTCTTAGCCTAGGTGAGACCGAGGTTTTCCTCGAATCCTTAGGACTGCTTTACTATTACGCCTGTAAGCCTTAAAAATACATGGAAACATAGGTTATCAACTATGCTGAATCTCGTGGCAACATTTGCTTTTCAAAACAGTTTCTAGAACACCTTTTCAAAAACCAAAGTACAATTTGTTTACAAGAAAGAAGTAATTATATTCTGTTCACTAGGGGCAATAGCTCCCTTTGCCCAGAATACTTATTAAGTTCTTTCATTAGACTAATTGATGATTATTTATCAACTATATCAGTTACAATTTAGTAACAAAAAATACATCTGTAATTTTAACAAAACACTTTTCTTTTTAACTATTCATTTATTGATTTATATTTAAGCAAATCAACTCATAAGATATTACTGGTAGGATTTGTATAGCCGCATGTATTTTTCAGATCTAAATAGATACAAAAGACTTACTGATACAATAGAGAAACAATGAGCAATTTAGTCACATACTTGAGAAAAATTATTAACTATTTATCAACTGTCAATTATTTCATGAATAGCATTAAATTTAATCTTCAACTGATGATGACATTTCAACTCGTATTCACAACTGTTTTAGTAATAGATCACAATGATCAATTTGAAATTGAAAACGTCCATTACAATAACACTGAGATGGTTTTGATCTGTTTTTCAAAAATACAATAGGGAAACGACAATAATTATCTAAAATATATACAGTTCACAGGTTTTAATTCATGTCGCAATTTTTTCTCTAATCATGCGTCCGAACCTGACTGACAAATACATTCATAGTAATTTTCATGTATACGATGAGTTTTTCCGTTTTCATATAGTAATTTTGCAGATAACCTAGTCAAGGACATCTAAAAAGTATTATTCTGCAAAATTAGAACGATTCTAGAATATTAGCACGTACATGATAACATGAACATTGACCATTTAACATAATTGTTAACATCTGCTCAGTAACAAGAAAAAAATTTTGTGCAGCTGAAAAACCTTGAGACATAATATTATCATTATCACCATGTTGAACACTGTATAAGTGACATAATTCATGTAAATAAACGCCAACAGAATAAAAAAAATGATTTGATCTAAAATATCAAAATGAATAATTATTTAATAGAATAGACACAATTATTGAACTTACTTTACATTAAGAATATTCCAGAAATCATTTAAAGATTTTGGCCAATTAATAAAATAAGGTATACTAATAACAGTGAATGTATCATAGGCTTGAAGAAAAAACAAATTTATAGTCAATTTAAAATTAATTTATATATATTATAAACTAATTAAGAATGTTACCAAATGCGCATGTTCCAGATGTTTCATTCATTTTAAACTCATCATTAATATCTGTTAAGAATGATAGTAGTGCTATAACTCTACTCTTATTTCTATTAGATATAACATTATTTGATTCTAAATAAATTTGTCGATATAAATCTTCTCCATTCATTTTCATATAGAAATCTTTTTTATTAATTAATTTAACACAATGGCATTGTATTTTATTTGTTGTTTCAATCTGAAATGTTCTTCGATAACCCGTTTGTTTATATAATATTTCATTTAATACACATTGTATAATCTTAGTCATGTATACAAAACGGGGTATATGTTCAAATAATGAATCATTTTCATTGACACTTGTTAAATAGACAAGTTGAATAAAATTTTCAGTAATAATAGATTGATAAATCAATGTAAAAGATAAATGACTTTTTGTTGTAGATAGTTGAATAATATTTACACCTTCATGAAGTTCTACAAATATCTAAAAATAAGGTAGAAAAAAGTTATAGAAAATAAATTTTAGAATTAATGATAATATACCTTAAAAAATCCATTAATAACAGGCCACTCTAATTTTGTATCACCATTAGCAGCAATGATGATTTCATCATAGGAATTATCAAAGCCAAATAAATAGATGATAGAATGATTAACAATATCACCAGAATTATAGTTGATTAGCCAAATGCACATACGATGTATCTGTAAAAACAAACAAACAACAATAGATAGTCGTTGACTTTTCTTGCCATTAGTAAATCATAGAAAAGAAAATTATATTCAAGAATCTTTTTCTAGAGTCTAAAAAGATATTTTATTTACAATAGAAATCAAATAAGAATACAATTAGAGTTCAAATACGAAAGCAAAAAGGTTTTATTAGACAAATAATTTATTCATTATATCTTGGTTCAATGCTTGATTATTAAAATGGCTATAATAATAAGTGAAATGTTTAAAGAAACAGTGCAAGTAACAATTCTATATGTAATAGATTTATGGGTGTAACATTTAGTATTAAGACACAAGTATGACTAGTGAATTAAATGAGCGCAACAATTTAATTCAGTTATTACTCTTTACATAAAAAAAAAATGAAAAGTCATTTGAATAAATCTTATTTATACTCTCATTATTATTTATTTTTATAGTATTTCATTATATACTCTCCAAATAATACAACAGATAAAAGCAAAAAAGAAGTAAAATAATTCGTATCTATTTATCTTTTTTGATTTGTAGACGTGAGAAATCAAAATATTGACAGAAACTTTAGCTATAAGAAGATATAAAATTACATTAAAGAGGCTATATGAGAGTAATAACAAAATAAACAACAACGTTTTCAATTAGACTAACAGGATGGAAAAAAGAGTTTACTGGAATGTGAACATTCATAATGTCAAAGAAATGAGATATTATAAGATAAATAAATAAGATAGATAGGAAGAAGACCAGATGGAATGAGCATATGAGAGAAAAGAAGAAAAAAAAAAATGATAAAAATATTTTCAAAAAATATGATGAACATGAAGTTTACAGTAGGAATGTTAAGATCACTTTTGTTTGAATTGAATAATACATAGTGTATAATTAATACAGTATTTTTAAAAATAACAATACTTTTTTTCATTCATAATCAAAATCTTTTGTTATTTATAATATAAAAATTTATCCTATTTATATCAGTATCGATTTCTGTCATGACAAATTAATATGTTTATACTGTTTTCTAACAAGTATGTGTATGACATTGGAAATATTTTTATATATATGTTTATATTATCTTAAATATGACATCCCATCGTCGTTCAAAAGGTTAAAATTTCGAAATCATTTTCATTGAAAATGTTGTCTATATTAAAACGAAAACAAGTGTCTTATATGCTCTTATCACTTTATTTTGAAGTCATACATATCTCATCAAAAACGATTACATGTTATTTTTTGTTTTTGTTAAGAGACAATACTAAAGAAAAATAGACATCCAATTAACATAGCAAACATCGAGTAATTTTCTCTTGTTGAAGAGTGAGGTACTGTGGATAAGAAAGAACTATGAATCGCAAATATAAATATATGGCAGATGAAGAAAATGCTATTAAGCATGTCAATCAAAGAAATAGAGAGAAAAAAAGATTATCATGGTATCGATCATACCGTTGGTACGTACATATATATATGCATACATAAAAACGAACGAAGGTACAGAAATCTAACACTATACTATATAAGAAATGTTCTTTTATTCTCTCTTTCTCTTCTATACAAAAAATATTTATCCTACCAGATAACACCGTAGAAAGAAATGATTTATTCTGACACTACTTTTTCCTATATGAAAAACTAGTGTCTATTAGTCTTATTTCACCTTATTTTTATTTTATACATCGTAGTTATTTTTTTTTAAAAAGTTTTTTTCAAATCTGTCGTCGACGTTAACGCCTGATATGGCATCATCAAATGCTGGTGATTCAACCACTACAACAACATTAAAAGAAAGTCCAAATAAAATTGATGTTGTATCATTAATTGTTCTTGTATCATATCCCAAACATTATCGAATATTTGCCGAAAAAGAATTGGTTCATGAAATAATGCCAAATGCATCTGATAGCGCATTTGTTTGGTTTGGAAATTATTCAGCCGAAAAAGATGAACATCCTCCAGTGTATATGGATGTTATTGCACGAATGATCCGTCTAGGATACAATATACAAGCATCAACAGGTGGTGGAGGTAATCCGGCTATTGGTGATAATATGTCAACACATACCAGTCATTACATACTTACACGAAAACGTGAATAAAACAAGATATTTTAGTATATTTTATTAACTGTAAGTTCAGTCAATTTCGTACTAGTCTAGAAAATCAATCTATTTATTTTTTCCTGTGTTCATTTTTTTGCTTTTTTTTTTGTTCGATGAAAATATCAAGTATCGAAAACCGCAGAATGATACTTTTATTTATTTTCATAATTGAAATAGACCCACTTTACATAGCATAGATGTTAGTTTACGGTCAGACAGTGTTACCTAAAAATGTCTGGTATATATACGATAAGGTTAATTGTACATCTAGAAATCATCTAGCATGATGTTAGATGTTCTCTTAGACGGGAAAAATATTCTAGTTTTATTTTTATTTTTACTCCAATATGCAAAAAAACAAAAAACGAATCATATAGAGATCTTTTCTTTATCGTTTAATAGACTGTCGAAAACTATTTTTTAAGGTACACTCCTATTTTGAGCGAGTCATCAATTAATTCTTTTTATGTTAATTTTCGATGCGATTATTATTATTTGTTAGATATAGAGTTAGACATAACACATAGAATATTCACCCGTTGATAAGGTAGAAGATATTAACGAAAAGTAATCTTCGGAAAAAAAAAATCACGTTATCTTATCTCTCTGTGTCATTTTTTTTATATATGCTGACAAAAACTAACAACCTATCGATCATGTGTAACATACGCGCGCGTATTGTACAAAAAGAAAACAATCATTCTATAAAAAAGCTGTTTCTGTCTAGTGATCATTATAAACAGTCACCTACACTCCATATGACCTATTTTTTAAAACAATGTCATCTATCATTTGATAATATATATAAAAATAAATAAAGATCGATTAAACATAACGCAATTGAATATTGTCTACTTTTAGATATGAACTTCTTACATATTTTTAGTTAAAGAAATAAACTACCAATAAGAAATTAACAACCTTGTACGGCTTTTTTTTCAACTATTAGAGGAATTAAAAGATAAGCAATGCAATATTATCTTCTCTTTCTAGGCTGTTAGTAATTATCTGTGAATGATTTATGCTAAAATTTGTCAATAATATGGACAAGAAACATCTTCATCTCATTATCAGTTTGCTCTTTTATATAAATATTTCGTAATGCACACTCCGTTTTCTCAATATTTATAGAAAAGCTTCTTAACCTGAATATGAATATGGCATTTTGTCTGAAGAATAACGTCACTGTTATTGACTCCTTACGGACTAGCATATGAGTGAACTTAGCAATGAACTACAGAACTAATATATCCATAATTCACAGTAAACAATAAGCCTACAATGATAAGCAACAAAATATATGAGTGAAATGACTATAGATAAACTAGTTTGTAATAGGGGTGGCACATTACTGTTACTTTTATGAGTAATCAAAATATTGTATATATTTCTATTGCCAGTAACACTTTTCAGTTTTTACTGTTACTAGCACAAATTTTATGAACATTCCTATTACTAGCAACAGTAGAACTCAAAAGTATTACTGTTACTGGTAATAGGAATATATATAATATTTTGATTACTCATAAAAGTAACAGTAATGTGGCACCCATAGTTTGTAATCAATATGAAATAATGATGCGTTAATTTATACTTACTTGTGTCAATCAGCAGCCTATCATTGAATGAATAATCAATATTCATATTGTATGTTTTTTGGACATATCATTTAAGACTACTATATTGTCGGGGAATCACGGTTTCCCTTTCAGTGATTCCCCTTTCAATATCTCGTCGGTGAAAAAAACTAGTACGATACTCTACAACAAGTGACATCCATGAAACTCAAAAACCAATTTCCAAATTTCTGATACTTTGTTATATAAGAATTGTAAATCCTTTCATAAGTGTAATCCTTGTTATACATGATACTCCTTTCTTCGAGAGATGTCGCACTCTGTCTGGAACATATGATACATGTCACAAACATTTGAGACATCCTTTTCTGGGTTCTCCTACTCTTGATTAGTTCTAGTTCTGAATTATTCCCCGATACTTTAAAAACTGTATATAAGAGTTGGTTTTCTCAGTGTATATCATTATTAGTTGTTATAAAGTTAGATTTGAAATAAAGATAGGAAAGATAGTATTAGTTATTCCGATCCTAACATATTTCTTCATCACTTATAAAAAGTAACAAGAAACAATAAAATAATAATATAATAATATTGAGGAACAGATTGTTCAACTTCAAATTTAGCAAAATATTTTAGTACTAAGTAAATCTGTCATAAAAATCAATAGAAGTTCCTTGAAAGTCCCACCTGACTCCTGCAGGATCCCGGCAGGTCCCTGTGACAGGAGCCCCGTGGGAGTTTTGTCGGGCGTCTCGACTAGAGTGTATATAGGGTATATTATTTAATCATGTTGAACGTCAATGTTCTGAACACCAGTGTTTTTACAATATTTGGCGAATTAAAAAAAAACACTCACCTACTGATATTCATATATATGTCAGTAAAAACTATTAGTATCCTTGTACTT
>CAJNOQ010000534.1:0-47676 GCA_905250885.1 Didymodactylos carnosus | reverse complement strand
AAAGCTGATCAACAACGATACTCAGCCATCGGTCGACGAAATGAGAAAAGCTGCCGCCAACAGAGAGAATTGGTCTAAGATTATTGTCGCCTGCAAACCCAGACTGTTCGCAGCCGAATGATGATGACATATTACCATAATGCGAAAGAAAAAGCATCAAAAAGTAGTAAATCAAAAAATATTCAAGCGTATAGTGGTCTTTACATGCAGTAAAAACTTTAGCTCAACTTAATAGCAACCTTAACGATAGATTGTACAGTGAAACCTAACCTAAAGATGAACTTCAATGTTCAATTTATTTTTTGTGAACTAAATCTGATAAAAATTTTAAGTCTATAAGATAGACAGTTACTATTCTATATCTTAAGGTAGAAAATAACAAAGGATTAGGATTTTTAGGCTTAAGCGATCCTTTTTCGTATGCTAAAAAGCAAACTTTTGCGTCGAAGTAATCCATTTACAAATCATTTTAGATGTCAGCATAAGACAGGATAACTTTTTAATCAGCACTACAGTAGCTTTGATATTTTCCTTTAGGGAGGAGCTAATAGTGGTGACAATTGGCCAACCGTTTAGTCAAATTGGTGGTGTTGTTATGTTGATCAACTAATTATTTAGAGAGTTACTTTATTTACTGTTCAAATTTTGTGATTTTATCTGTTTTTTTCAAATAGCCGATTTCTAACTGTTGAAACTATTGGAAGAACAATAACTCGTTCTCTATTATGGATGAAAAGACAAATTCTGATAAGATTTTTATAAATGATGTACTTGGGGAAGATATATGAGGATAATTTGCTAGCAAATGGTGATCTATTTGAGTGATTTGACGTATAATAAATGCCAAGTCCTTCGATCGACAGACACTGTGAGTTGTTGCTTTTTGAACATATTTATTTGTCACATTTATTTGTTGTCGTTGACATTTTTTGATGTAAATAGCAAAAAAATGTCTCTAAAAAATGTACACTAAATACAATTACTATATTTGATATGATTTTAAAAGATGACAGATTTTTCATTCTTTATTCTTATAAGTTAATTTTAAACGATTTATTGTATACTGCAGAGAAAAGACATTCATAAGATTTATTTAAAGTTTCAGGACTCTTATTTCTTGTGTAATCTACTACTATGTTTTATCCCTTAATTTAATATTTGTTTTAGCTCATTGAAAATTGTTTGTTGAGTGCAATACATTGATGTCATCAACAGATTCAACTCATTATGGTATATCATTCTTACTTGCTGAGAATTGACAGTTACTATTGAAATCAAAATTAATGTTTTCCACCGTAGACGAATCAAGTTTATTGTATGAAGATCAATTACTTTGACATGTAATTCATCACGTTGTGTTCTCTGATATTATGTGCTTAACTTAGTCAATTTTTTATTTTTCTAGTGGTCTTAAACGAAATATTACGAATGTATTGTTGGTCTCATTAGAAAGATACACAATTCTACTGTTTCAGTAAGTATTTGTCGACTATTTGATTTATTTTTATACTACTCATTGTGTATGGATTAGATACTTATTTATTATTAGCCATTTTTACTTTTAATTTACCGGCGGGAAAAAATGAATATATAACAATTTTATTAAATTTAATTAATATTCATATTTGATTGTTTGTTTAAAGGAAGAAAAACCGATACCAATGTATACAAAAATGAATATGTTGTACTCGACATCTGTTGATTTGTAAATTGAAGTTATTTGTAACATGACGGAAATTGATAATATACTCGCTGCACACTAAATCTACAATAGTATATCCGTTGTTGATAGTTATTCTTGTAAACTAATAATCATTCTTATTTTCTTCTTACCTAAACGACTTACATTTTTTGAAGTTTCATTCAACAGCCGAGTTAATGAATTAAACGCAAAAACGATCTATGATTTATAGCTTAAGATTTGTATTCACCTGAATTATTAAGGATTGCTATTCAAATGAATGCAAACTTGCAAGATGTTAATGATGAGAGAATGAATGATCCTATTTATGTGTTAATATCTTTTACTGTATTTAGTTAAGATTGAAATATTTGCCTACGACATTTTAATGGATGAATAAATGAAATGAAATTAAGAATGATGCGTTTGAAGTATTAATTATGATAAACTATGCCCTTATCAATCATTATCGTCTATTTTTGATATGTACATGCTTTCTATTTATTCTTCATCTCGAATTGTTATCTTAATTTATTGTTTTAAATTGTATTTTATAATAAACACATCACTCACCTTTCGTACATGCATCGTGTGCATTACTCGTTTTTAGTCGTGCGTACACTAGGAAATTATCATAATTCTTTAAACGAAGATTATAAAACAGTGAAAAATTATTGTACATGATAAACAATTTGAACTTTTGGAAAAATGATAAAGTAATTGAGTAACAAAATTTAGGAAAAGAGATGTAAGGAAATGATTAAAATAACGCTTACAGAATCGTAAGGAAATAATCCGTGTTTCTTTTGAATTCTAGGAAAGCAGTATCTAAGCTAGTTTCACACTTTGTTGTTTGTGATGATTTTTTATCACTGCGTTTTTAACAAATATGCAGATTGCAGTAACACGAGAGAATCTTTTCAAATCAATAGAGCTTTTTTTATGGAAAAGTTTGATTATTTAGAACTAATTCTAAGGATCAGTGCACCTATGAGGACGGTGGTTAGATTGTGCGATTTACAAATTAGTTTTCCTAATAAAATTCATCTATTAAATTCTATTTTTAGATCGATATTTCTTATTTGATTATAACAGCACAGACAATCTTAAATCGACTCGTTTCTTGAAATGACGCCATGATTTTATCCTCAAAGGATATAATTATAAGTAACGGAAATGAATACTCGAACAGATCAACCGGTACAACATTCTAGTTTAACAACAAATAACAATAATTTCGTACCATCCAGCACAGCTATAGCACCACAAAAATACGTATCAAATGTTAATCCAGCAGGAGTGATGTCTGATACAAAATTTCAGACTATTGGTCCGGGTGTACCACAGACTGATGAGATAATGAATGTTGTCGATGACAGTAACAATCCTGGACGTTTTCGTATGATACGGGTCGATAGAAGTTTTGGTCGGGGTCGATGGAAGATAAATGACTATGAACCACCCGCAGATTTGAATGACAGTGATGGTGTTAATACAACAAACTTACCCGCACCGTTAACAAATAATGACGGAAAAATAACAACGATGTCATCGATACCTCTCACAAACAGTTCAACAGGAACTTCAAACGTCGATAATACAGCAATGTCCACAGCTGCTACAGCCGCGTAGGTGTTTTTGACTGAAAATAACTGATTCATCATTACTGTTATCTTTCTTGTGTACTAAATCGATGATTAATTTACATTTATATTTGTTTTCAGTGCAGCAGCGGCTGCCGCAGCCTCCCAAAGATTGTCAGCTACGCAAGCTACTGCCAACATGCCGCCACCCGGATTAATTTTTCCACCCTCGATGACGATTCCAAATCTTCAAAATCAATCACTTTTTGTACCAAATCTAAGTTATTTTCCACCAGGATTTGGCGGCTTTTATCATCCACAGTATCCATTCGCAAATCCACAATACGCACAATGGGCAGCTGCAATGGCTGCTAGTCAAGCTCAAATGGGTTTAAATCCATCCACATCAATGCCAACATATTTACCACTTAACCCAACGGCTAATCTCAATGATAATATTCGCCAACATTTAGATGCCAATTTTACTGGTAAGTTAAGTACTTTGACATGAGTACGAGCAATCTTTTCATGCATACTCAATCGTTTAACGATTATTTAGACAGTCTGTGAAAAACTACATTTTATAAGTTAGTAGTGTACAATTTCGATTTCCATGTTCTAGTTCCTGATCACAATGGAGATATTTCATCAAATAATTTATATAATACGAGTGATGCGATGAATAATTCTCAATTTGCACAATATTTATTTGGACAACAGTTTTCATCACCAGTTCCAAATCAATATTCGTTTCCACAACAACAACAGTTAATAAATCAATTACTCACAAATAATTCTATGACAACGAACGAAATGAATGCTCTATCAACCGAGCAACAGCGACAAACTAACCCCGAGGTTTTTCAGCAAAAATTAAATGTATCAGAGCAAGCAAAGTCAGTGCTGACATCGCCGTCAAAAAAAGAAAATGATAATTCGCAACAGCAACAACAACAACAACAGCAACAATCGAATAGTTTAACAAACACAAATCAATTTTCAACGATTAAAAATCTCATTCAATCATTACCAACAACAGCACTTGATTCCAGGACAAATGGACAGCAATCAAACGATAAATCAATGTCCGAAATTCCCACTAAAATATTAGACGAATCAACAGGAAACATGTCTACGTCGTCAACTGTTACACCTCAACATATTCTTTCACCTGTTATGACTGTACCACAATTTCGATCATCTCAAAATGTTACACCGACAACTTTAAATAATATTTGGAATATGACAACAACGCCGTTAAGTTTATCACAAAAGGCTCAAACGGCAGCAGCCACAGCTGCTGTGGCAATGGAATTGTTAAATGTTGGTACTGGAAATGAAAGTAAAAATCAAGAAATAGCGAATGAAATCCTAAAAGAATTAACAACTCCGACTAAACAGCACAAGTAAGGCACTATGTTCTTCATTCTTGTATAGAACAATATGCCTCTTTTTATTAAGGTTGATTCGTCAACTGAGGTATTTATCGGATTTTTTCAAAAAGTTATCATCAAATCAGTTCATTAATTAATTTGCTTGATCTTGTATCTGTAAAAAGCTCCAGACGTTTCTCTAGAACCAACTTAGCTAGAAGTTTTAGTATCCTAAGATCTACGAAAAATAAAAGTATCGTATCAGAATGCATCGAAACACCCTTGATTTATGTTTTATAGTTTTTCGATTGTATGATCTGATATGTTGAAACATTTAATTTCTTTTCAGTTGGATGGTGTAATGAGTATGGTAACTAGATAGAATGTAAATTGTTATGGACTCATTTGAAATATTCTTTAAAGTTGAGGGGAAGTGATCAGTAAGATCCTAAGAGTAAAATTCTTGAGTATTTTTATCAACTTTTATTATTACCATTATATTTATGCAAAAATAATGCTTGATTACTTATTATATATATTTCAATATGCTCAGCTTGAAATAGTTCACCGATGCTTTTTAAAGATTTTTCTTTTCTCAATCATTACTTGTTTAGCGGCTTGAAAACGAATCACCAAAGGCCATTGAGCTCCATCAATTGTACGCACTAGAATAATTCAGAATCTATTTTGATCAATTGATCTTCTACCTACAATGGTAGCACAGCTGTCAATTGTACACTTTTTAGAAGTTTTGAATAAAGTTTAAACCAATTGATGAATACTTAATTATCTAATTTTTCTTATAATATTTTCTCTTCTGTTCTAGTACCACAGATATTGATAACAAGATTTCGGCCGCGATGGTGAGTGTAGAATTTGACTGCTTAAGCAAGAACACATAATATCTCTATTATCTTCTGAATACTTTTAAAATAAATTATTTATTTTATTTTTGTTTAGGATTTGGTCAAAATGCATTTATTATCAGCTGTACGAGAAGAAGTCGTCGATTTACGTCAACAAATAAAAGCATTGCATGAAAAATTGTCTCTATGTGAACTTGAACGTGACTATCTTCGTCTACATGTTCCGAGTGAAATTTTAGCTCAGTTTAATTCTACAATCAATTCTAATTCTAATAATAATAACAGTAACATAGATGGCAGTGTGCCTTCAAATATGACGATAACAAATTCAATCGGTACACCTATTACGAACAGTATTATTACTCCAGCTAGTCAACTTTCGTCTTTACCTCTATCGTCATCAACAACAGCACCACTACCACCTTCTTCTCTAAATTCAGCATTGCAGAACACATGAAATAAAAACAATGTTTGAAAAAAATATATATTTATTTTCTAATTTCTTTTCTCTGTTAACAATTGATTTTTTTCCTGTCTTTCTTTAGCTATCTGTCAAATGCGTGTGTGTATTTGTATAAACAACTTATATGAGCTTTTTATAAATAACCTTTCTTGAAAGGCGAATACTAGCACAAAAACTATTGTTGTCTTTTATGTACTACTTGTTATATGAAGAATAGGATGCGAGGATGACAACAAAAGTTTTTATCTTTTTATTTTCGTGAAATGCTCAGTATGTTTGCTGATTTCATTGTGTTCCAATAAATTGAAGAGATGGATCGCATTCGTATGCGTATTGTTTTCTTTTTTCGTTTATTAAAGTTATATTTGGCATAGATAGAAGTGAAATGAACGGATTGCTAATCTATTTGGTTCGCGTAAAAGAGAAAACGCGCTTTATTCGACTATTGCAGAGGTGGGCAAGTCAGAGGTTTTGCAAGTCACAAGTCAAGTCATCCCTCGAAATTTTCTCCTCCAAGTCAAGTCTGGTTAAAAAATAGGCAGAACATAAAATTTGCTAGCGCCTTTTGAATGAGAGACAGTTTTTATAGTTTCAGAAACTCTGTTTCATGGTAAAAAATGCCTAATTTGGAAGAAAATCTTACTAGGAATGACTTGACTTGAAAAATTTTTCAAACCCACCCACAGCCACGACAAAGTCTCCCAGGTCAAGTCATACCCACAAAATTTTTCGACCAAGTTAAATCTGACTTGACTTGGACTTAAGAGGCATTTTTGACTTGACTTGCCCAGCTCTGCACTATTGTTTTCAACATTCCTCAGTATCGTTCTGTTAAACATTTCTGTAGTGGAAGCGATCTGCATTTATCGTTGATGTTTTCTCTCCCATGAACTAAAATACAAATTTCTCAGAGAAAAAGTTGATTTGAATGTCCTTGCAAGTGTTCTGTGATTCATATCCGTTTACGCCCTTTAATTTCGAAATAAGTACTAGAACAAGCTGGATAGACGTATTATAAATGATGCAATTGGTTATTTCAAACTATTGTGTAACTAAGTGTTATTCATATTCTTTTATCACAAAATAAAGAGATTATTCATTTCTATGAATATAGAAATATATAGTGATAGTTTCTTTGAATCTCTCTGCTATTCGGTAGTTGACACTGTATGATGTAATAACATTTCTGATCTTGCATAATAAATGGTAACTATATGTTACTATCAATTTTCTCTAATTATGTCCATTAATTTCGCAAAAACAAAAAAGACTTTTAGTTAATAGTATCATCTCATCTGAAACACAAAAAGAACTCGTTTCAGTCTCCGTACCTCTTTTCAATTCTATCAGCTTTTCGAATCTTCCTCAATAGGCGTGAATATTTAAGTAATACATATTACTGCCGTACGGTCATAACTTTGCTGAGATTTAGTTACGACGGTTAGAGTTCAACAGCGAGATACTTTCGATTGATTTAAGAACATTATTAAAGAAGATTCTATATTGTATTATTCGAGCAAAGTATGTTTAGCAGAGAAAGTTTAAAAGGCATACTCGTAAGTCTGGATCAACGTGTACACATTTTTCATTTCTCATCCTCTGTATGAAAAATAAGGAGATGGTAAATTTATATATCAGAGGTGTGCGATGGACGAGGATCCTGCGGGAAGAATTTTTAAAAACTTGACGACACACGGAACGATAACGAGGCAAGAACTATACGAGGCGAAGTTCGCGGAGGACATTTTTTGCTTCTTAGCGAAAGACGAAATGGAGACGCTGGATGGAAGTCTTTTCAGTTCACTTGAAAAATATATTTGTTTAGTAGGACATCTACTTTGCACACTGCAGTTTCCCCAAGTGGAACCTAAAACTCTAACAGTAACAGTTGTATATTGTAAAGGCTATTTCTGTCCTATTTTATTTGTTCTTCTGTCTTCGTATTACGTGCCCTGTATATAAGACATCCTAGTTATTTGATTTTCTCTTTTACGGATTTCCTCTCGCTCTCATTCTGTTCTTTGACCTATTCTCAGGAGGATTGATGAAGAAGTGTCGGCGAGAACCTTTGTCAATAGTTGACGATGGATGAGGGGGTGCGGGGGCAGAAAGCTTACGGAGCGGTTCCAGCAGGGAAGAATTTTTAAAAGCTTGACGAGGTACAGGGCGATGACAAGGCAGGAAGTTGCGAGGCGAAGCCCGCGATGGAGATAAAAACAGTCCATCGCCCACCTCTGGTATGTATACCTCATTAAGGCTTTATAAAAATCGAAGTGATATGGTATCATTTACTTCTTTATTATTTGTTTATGATTGCTTTTACTCCTTGACAGATGTCTACTTGACGTGATTTACTGTTTTATCACGAGTATGAGTTTGCTTTACTACAAACTTCACTTCTTCTATGACTATAACTTTTGTGCACTTTGTTGGTCCCTGAATAGTCAAGTTAATTTCTTTCCATTAATTATGCATCATAAATATCATCATAGCTCGAATTGTATAATGAAAGTTATGTAAAAAATTATGACTTTTTTCATTTCATGGTTTTGTTTTCTTCTGTCTTTTATTTTAAACTTCAAATCTGTAATAATATACAAAAAGATTAGTTAAAATAACATCGTGTCAGATGCATGATTTCAATGATCGTGCAGAATATAAATGATTTTACTCTTGCTCTTTAGTACAAATCTAAATTCGTACTTCTATTCGTAGAAAACTACTTTTGTATTTTCAATAATTCAAGTTTTAGAATACAAAAAGGAGGTTTATACCGCATGGATAAAGCTTAGGTCAAAAATATATATAACGAACTTTCATATATGAATCAAACAAAATAGACTGTTTTTATCTGAAAATAATTGCTCTTTCTTACGTGTTATACTGCCTTCGTTTTCTGACTAATTTATTAATATCAAACAAAATAAAAATAAAAAAATAAGCAAACAAATTTATGTAGGAAGAAAGTACCAACAATAAATACACAGCTTTTTTGTCACTCAAAAAAATGTTATTTTGTAAATTTATATCATAGTTGATTTCTTCTTAAACATTTGAGTTGCACATTTATTAGTGAATGATCAAACAATAGCCTGCTGATGAAAAAGAAGCGAGAATCTAAACCTTTCACTGTTATTAAATTCAGACCAACTCAAAATATCTTTTATAATGCTGAATAATGGCATAATACGTAAAAGATTTTGAAATCGTAGCACTTTTGTTATAAATGATTTTTAGCTGGTAGTCAGTCCGTCTTTCTTAACTTTGTTGAAATAATGTATCTCTTTTATTTTGAGAGAAATTTTCTCTCTCACAACGTCATTTATCGAAATAACATTATACATCGTTTTTGAAGAGAAACTCTTTTGAATAAATCAGTGTCTCATTGATTCTTTGAAAAAGAAATTTGCTTGATTCATTTTGTAAAAAAAATAATGAAAGTATTTTTAGTTTAATTTATTTCTCTTTTTTCTGCTGGTGGCAGAGGCAGATACACAGTTCTTACATTTATCTGAAGTCCTTGTAGATTTCAACGTAATAGCTAAGTGGACGAAAAGTACACATATCCAATGTGTACGTTTACTTTTCTCCTTTCTTACTGTTTCATGTTTGACTCATAATTTACTATTTTGCGGTACATCTCGTTATTCATCACAAAAAACAACAAAACTCAAATCAATTGACAAGAATGTTTTCGGTTTATATTTCATTGTTAACATCACTGATGGGGAAATTTTAGTAGATACCGCGGCGTGTACACACTGGTGAACGTCGTGAAACGAAATGTGAGCGCAGGTGAACATCGTTAAATGATTTATTGACATGCGTGAAAAAATTATCCGCTTGTGACCAATCGTGAACTATGCACGATAATGTTTTCGTAGCTTCTTAGAAGAGATATAAATCCATATTTTACAATGCATCTGTTTTAATCGATATAAAAAGTATCTCTTTTGAGAAACGAATATTTTGGCAAGAAATTTCGTTTCTCAAAAGAGATACATTACCTCTCATTTCAATATTCATAATAAAAATGAAATTAAATAAGAAGTAGATCAAGATTATCTTAAGTGGTAATTAGTACTTATATTTAAAAAAAAAATTCATTTTTCAAAAAATATTTAAGTTGTCAACTATTTGTAAATCGTAAATGTCAACTGTTGTGTCGAAATGTTTTTAAAATTACCACTTATCTTGATTGCTTCTACCTCGCTTTAATATTACCGTAAAAAAGTTTTACTTACGAAAACGCGATGCATACAAATCTTGTTATAAAAAGTAGCACTTCACATGAATGCACGTGTCATTTTTTCATGTAGTTCTTTTCTGTATACACGTTTATCCACAAGGGAAAATGTTTCGATTAGTTAAGACTTACCGGAAACTCTATGCAAAAGTGTTTACGGTACAATTTTTTTGATCGGGAAACTTTATTTATTTGATAACAAGCGTGCAATTTTTAGCACTCACGTTGAAATTCCTCACACAGGTGAGGGATTTTAATATACCGTGATTTTTCTTCTATAAATAGAAAATCTCAGAATTTTTCAAGCAAAATTCTTACTAAGGTCCACGCGCGATCGCACGTGAAAATCTCTTCATGCGTAAAATATGGTAAAAATTGATTCTACATTCTCCGATGTCAAGTTGACTCAACGATAACGTTACGGATTTGCAATTCAAAGTGGCTTGGTTCGACTCTAAATTTCAGGAAATATATCTTGAAAGCCATAATTGTGTTACATGTGACCACGCATGAGGATTGTTCACTTATGTACACAGGCGTAGATTTTTCATGCAAATTTTTCCGCTAAAATTTCCGTGAAGCATCTGTGCTCGTGTACACAAGTAAACAATCTTCACGTGTAGGCACGCATTTGATATTGCAAGTGCATGATCCCCAAGTCGTGAAGTTTGTTATCTTTACCTACACAGTTTCGTAAAAGCCCAAGCTGACATTTCACGGTCCCTCATGCGTGAAAAGTCGATAAAATTTCCCCAAGGACATGCTTCCAATTTACTTTACTGAAAAAGACTAACGAGAAAACCACTTCGAGTGTGAATTTTTGCTCGAAACATATACGTTTAGAGGTAGTCGATGGTCTTCTTTACAGAACCGACAATTTTGCGGTGTGAACCTCTAAAATCTGAAAACTAAATTTTTGAGCAAATGTATTTTTGATAGTGTCAAATTATAGAGGATATTGAATTATCCGTGTTCATAATTTTTTTCGATTAATGATCAAGTTTAATGTCGTTATAAATTTTTTAATGAAAATATCGAGCTTTTGAGCGTCTAGATGTAACTCGATTATCAGAGAATTCATAACGACATTAAACTTGTTCATTAGCCGGAAAAAGCTATGAACATGGGTGGTGAAAAGCGGCGAGATATCTTACGCGGCTCCCTCGTAAAATGAAATCTTTCTCATAGTTTTGCTGTAAACTCGGTTGAACTAAAAAGAAAATGTCATTTTTTTCATAAACATTTTAAATAATGGAAGGCAAAATCTGTTATGTTCTAAAATGATTGAGGTTTTTTTCGTGAATTGAAGTGAATCTCACGGTTGATGTGACATTTTCCTCTTTTATTTTATTATCGTTGCCTAAATTGAATCTACAAATGATACGAGGCGTATTTTATAACATCGAGAGTGTTATTGTTATTTCTTTTCATTTTAAAATGTATGCTACTATTGTCCATTTTCTTAGTCGTGGGTGGTGATAGTGATGTGAGATTGTATCAATTCAATAATCTGCCTACGTGATTACTACTTTTTTTCATTCTGTCAAAGTCGCAGATGGCTCGAATAAAAAAAAAAAGTGATATGAAGGATTACGAAATGAATGATTTGGGGTGTTTTTTGTTTTTCTCTCTCTTCGTTTTAATTAAATAAAAAATTGCTTGAAAAAAATTATTCATGAAATGATTGCACATAGACTAATTTTCTTCTATAGTTTAATATCTATTTTTGCTAAATTTTGGGAATTCTTTGTGAAAAAACGTGTGAAATCATGCTAAAACTGATTTAGTCGTATAAGCAAAATCTAGTCACTCCAGTTATTCATTCATCCGTCAAAAAATCGTCTTTTTTGAGTCGATAAAAGCTAGTATACTATTTGTTTCAGTGATAACAGACATTATATCCGTCACCATCTTCTAGATAATTCAAGATTAACGGGTACAATGTTTTATGAGCAATGATTCTTTGTTCCGTTTTCGATCTTATATAACTAGTTGGAATAAATTCAAGAAAAAAAAACAGAAAAATACCATGTCGCGATGTATGATGGTAATGATGCTGTCAAAAACGGCAGTAGCGTGAAGAGTTTTTGTTGTGTTTTTTTTTTCTATGAAAAAAAAAATATGAGTTACAGAAAAAAGTAACTGCTCTATATATTTTTTTCTCTTTTAAAGAGCAGAAGAAGAAAGAAAAATATGGCCAGATTCCAAGAAAAACAAAATTACTTCCTTTGTTTCCATACAATTTTATCAACTTCTTTATGTGAATAATTGACTAATATTCATCAGGATAGAGCACAAATTGTCAAAGCTTGATGAAATATAATTTCTAACAAGTGTAGTAGCAGTATTTGAGACTGAATGAAAATATTGCAAAAGCGTCCGTCATACATGCATACATTGAATGTTGTCACCTTTCAACTTTGATTTATCTCAATTGTTTTAGAACATGACAGATTTTGTCTTCCATTATTTAAAAATTTGATTTATGTAGGAAAGGTTTTTTTGTTTTCAAAACCATTCTGACTATTTTACACGTTATGTCAGCTTAACTACGGACTATCTGACAAGATGTGTGAGTGAAGAATCTAGCACACTATAATTCAATTTAAACGACTTACTCTAGAGACAGAAATGCGTGATAAAAGAAAAGAAATTATACTTGAGCGCATCTAGGCTAAAATCTCTATTTGATTAACTAGAAAAATTGGTGTTCGATTTTTTTTGGTCTACAAATTTTAGTTATGTTTTAGTTAGTAAAATATTACATTTTCTTTGTCTAACATAATCAATCAGGCGATTTTAGTCAATGGGTATTAGATCAGGTATATACATTTTCCCCTTGAGTTTAATTGTTTTCGAAACATTTTTTTATCTTTAATCGGCGTTAAAAATCACACTTATTTTATATATGACTGATTTCTATGAAATGGAAGAAAAGTACATTTATCAGCTATAGCTATAAAAAATGGAAGGAAATCGTTTATTTGTGTAATCATGTCAGTTTATAGGGTTATTATCAATTATAACTTTTACCTGAATCTTGATGGCATGTCTTTGAATTACTATGTGTTAAACGAGAGAACTTTAGAGAAAAAAGAACTATGAAGAAGAAAATTCTATTTTAAAGGATGTCATACGAAATTTTTCTATCTGACATATGATAAATGCGTCTTATATTCTAAAGTCTTCAGTTTTTTCCTGAAAAACAAATCTTAAGTTAAAATAATCATGTTAGAATTGTTTTTTATTCTTCGTCGTTTTCTTGTTAATAGTAAGTGTACCTTCGAGGCATTTATGTATGCCTCGATATGAGCCTTTTTCGTTCAATTTATACTGAAAACTTTTTCTAGAATATGCACTATTTTTCACTGTAAAACAGAGAAGGACATAGTTATATAGAAGTAAAAACGATAAACTAAACAGATCAGACGCCTTTATGTTTTTCATTTTGTTGTAGCAACTATCTTTTATAACAGCAGCGGTTTTTCATGATTGAATTTTTTTTTCGATCTGTCTTTCTTTTTTTCTTTCTTTCTTTCTTACGGCATTACAAACTATTGAATTTTGTTGCATGGAAATGAATTAATTCGCGAATTAATCTAGAAAATTTCAATACATATCTCATCTGAATAAAACCATGTCAACTGAGAAAAAAAATCACACTTTAATCGACAAACAGATATAAGAAATGAAACAGCATGACATTAAGTACTTAGGATAGCCCCCTCTTTTTTGACCCTCTTGAAAACCGGAGAAGTCGATGTCTGGTCGGAGTGAAATTTATATCAGAGAGAGAGCATCAAAAAAGAAAATTAATGTACTTTTGCTCAGAGTTTTCTGACGCGTTCTTCTATGGATTTTCTGCAAAAATGCACTTTTCATCAGGCCTCATTACGACCCCTCGAAAAAGTGGTGTAATCAATCTCAAAATTTTACCATAGATACTTTAGACCCTATCTCAGGCTCGTTTTTCGTCTTTCCGAAAAATATACTTTCCTTCTCGAATTATCCGAAAAATGCTGAAAATCACACAAAAAAAACTGACTTTTTTTGCGTGACTTTCAACATTTTTCGGATATCTCGAGAAGGAAAGTATATTTTTCGGAAAGACGAAAAACGAGCCTGAGATAGGGTCTAAAGTATCTATGGTAAAATTTTGAGATTGATTACACCATTTTTTCGAGGGGTCGTAATGAGGCCTGATGAAAAGTGCATTTTTGCAGAAAATCCATAGAAGAACGCGTCAGAAAACTCTGAGCAAAAGTACATTAATTTTCTTTTTTGATGCTCTCTCTCTGATATAAATTTCACCGCGACCAGACATCGACTTCCCCGATTTTCAAGAGGATCGAAAAAGAGGGGGGAAGTACCCTTAACAAAACACATCAATATATTTTTGGTACAAGAAGTTTTTATTTATGAATTATTATTGTTTTCCAATGTTGAAGTGCCATTTTAATATGAAAAAAGTACTTTGTAAAAATTGAATTTTCTTTTCAAAACACATCTTAAGAAAAACTTATGATAAAAATGATCAACAAAATCTTTTTTACTGGAAACATATTTATTTATACATGGCTGGATGCAGTTCGATGAGCTGAGCCCAAATAGAATGATGTTAATTTTATGAAAAATTTTTTTAAAGATGAAAGAAGTGGAAATTACGTTAAAAAAGGTTTTCTCAACACATCTTAGTCAAAATAAACTTGCACATTTTTGCCCGTACAAATAGATAAACCGAGTTAAAAATGTTGCAGCAAAGTTGGAAGTTCCAGTTTGAAGTGGTACGTTTAGATTATACGAAATAGATGCTCCTGAAAAAAGAAAGAAAAATTTATAACCTGAAGCTTTTTTTGCCTCAGATCACGAAGTCTGAGAAAATCTAAAATTGAACACTGATTATTATATTTTTAGAAGGAAAAAATTAGATTTTCTCATTTTTTTTCAAATAACTTTTACAATAACTGTTTTTCTTGTATAATCAGTATTTAAAACTAAATGCCTATAACTTTTTTCATTCCTTTTATAAAATTTTAATAAATTTACTCATTTTCTCTGACAAATGTCTTGTCTGTTATTCCAGTGTTCAAAAAAATGGCAGTTTATATTGTTATTCTATTTTTGTTACATTTTCTTGACTATTATGACGAAATGTTTGTTGATAGGGCGAAGGAATTTTTAACCACGTCATCATGTACTTTATTCTTAGATATAGTCAACATTTTTTTTGTTTTTTGCTTTGTCAACAACAGTTATTCGGCTTTTTTCCTTTATTTGACAATTTAATACGTGACCTTCAAAACATTTTATGATGCGCTTCTGACGTAACATTTGTTTATTTAATGAATCATACACAAATTCAACTAAAGTACCTTAATTTCTTTGACTTTTCCTATTGCATATATTTTGATGCAATGGAAATTATTATTTCATAATGTTTGAGGTTTTCTTACGTGTACAACAGCAAGCATGTACCAATTCACATATATGAAAGAGTCATCATTGCTATTATTAGCAATTATGACACATCATTATGTCATGACGCATCAAGAAAATACAATCATGATCTCTCGTAAAGATGATGATAGAATTGTTTGGTTCTTCCCATTCCGTATTTTATTTTTTTGTTTTCTACATTGATGTAGGTTTTTCTCTTTACGTAATAAGGAAGAAGGGTTTTTTCCTTATTCAAAAAAAAAAACGAAAGAATAGAAAACTTAATTTTTTTCTCAACTTTTTTTTCATTCTAGAATAAACGTTTCTCTTGCTTTTCTCTCTTTCTCCCTTTCTCTCTCATTTTTTCTTCTTCCCTGAACTGATTAATTTTCTTTATATAGTTACCTTTGTAATACTCTATGTTATACATATAAATTTTTCTAGTTTTTTGAGAAAAAAAGAGCAACAAGAAAAAAAGAAACCTTTTTTTAGTCCAATATAGTATATCGTTTGATATATATATATATATATATATGTAAAGACATATTCGATATTTCTCAGTACACTTTACACAATCTACGATAAATACTGCCTGGTAGATCGTACAATATATTTTTTTAAAACTCTTTGAACATAAAAACCATGAAACAAGAAATAAATGCTGCTCTTGATCTTATCGTTTCTTACGTACAACGTTTTGGTAAAGTTAAAGAAACGAATTTGAATGTATTTCGAACAAATCTTGAACAATCGTTATTAGAAAAATATCAAGGACATTGGTATATCGGTAAGTTCATGACCGTCATCATGTACGGGGTTGTTTAACTAAATTTTATATAATTTAATTATTGTTGTTGTTGTTGTTTTTTAGAAAAGCCAGTTCGTGGACAAGCATTTCGTTCACTAATATTTCAAAAAGACAGTGAATGTGATCCGATTATTGCAAAAGCATGTGAAAAAGCTGCGTTTATGCCCGCTTTACTTGGTATTCAACATGATATCACAATATGGATAGATCCAAGAGAAGTAACAATCAGGTAGGTGAAGTCATTTGATTAAACAGTGAGTTTGTATGAGAGAGTGACTAGGGAATAGCTATAGAAAAAGGTTCAATTTGGGTGCAAATCTGAAATCTATTGCGTATTTGGCAAAATTATGTAAATGTGAGTACATTTACAACAAATGATGTAGCACGTGAGACGCATAAAGATCTTTTTCTTTTGCGTAGGTTTTTTTGCTATATTAGTAGAAAAACTACAGTAATAGAAAACGGCAAAGCCATGACGTCATTAAAGAAAGGAAAAATACGATGACACAACAAATTTTTTTCTTTGTTTCTTATTCTATGCGTATTTCTTTCTGTTCTGTCATACAGAAGGTATTTCGCAATTACTGTTTTATCGACGTAATAATACTTACGAGAGTAGGATCACAATGCGTTGCTAGTATCATGCGCGTTTCCATGTCATTTGTTTTTCTGTTTCAAAAAAATACAATATGTATCACGCAGCTTGCGTAAGATACATACGTGGTCCCGATGACTACAAGCTGATGCATTGCTACGTGGCAGAAATATGTATATGAATAAGCGAATGTAACCATGTGTACTTTATCGCAAATATAGAGAATCTGTTCAGAATTCGAACCGAAAACTAAGTGTTGAATCTAGGGCAAACCGACGTTTTATCATATACAACGTTTAAAAATCTGCTTTTTTGCAAAAAAAGGTAGCTCATCATAAAAAATTGAATAAAAAGAGCATTTGGGTGACTTCTCAAAAATCAGAAATTAACAAGTTTAGATATTCGCAACATATTTTTCTTGCTAAAAATACTGCCTCCCGGTCAAGTTTACACTACTAAGCGATCCAAAGTCAACTGTCGGAAAGTTCTAACTTAAAGGTTAAACGTTTTGTAAATGAAAAAGTTACAGAACACAGTTAAACGAATGATAAATGAAAGAAAAATTGCTCGTTTACCGCCATTGACAATATTATGAGATTCGACATATTCTAGGAAGTAAAATATGATTTCTTATATTCTAACTCACACTAAAAAACTAAAACAAAGCGAGACTTTGAACTTTATAAATCAAACTTTTTAAATATAGTTGAATTTTTGAAAATTTTTAGAATTAACTGTGCCATTGAAATTCAAGATTCTTGCTGGAAAACTTTTAACCAGACTTGAAATTCCTTATAGTACGTTCGATATAATATCTATAAAATTTCCAGTTAGATACATCCGTAGTCTATTTCTTCGAACAGAAACCTTTTGTTGTTTTCTATAGCGATATTAAGATAAATTTACTTTTGGAATATCTCGCTTGACAAACAAATCACTAAATTTTCTTTTTTATTATATTTATAGAATTGGTAACCATCCATATTTGAAGAACGGACAACAAATGTTGGTTGCTCGATTCGATAATGAAGGCAATGAATTAGTTCGACATGATCTCGATACACTATTTAATAGTGACATAGCGACAATGCTAAATGTTACTACTACAACGGTAACAACAAATAATAATCAACAACATACGTCATCTTCATCGTCGTCTTCGTCTGTGTCTGATTCATCTCAACCATGTTCTGGTTCATCAACACCACAACGTACATCCTCACCGTATACAATGCCAACAATGTATCACAATCCACCACTATTTACACCACCCAGAACTCTATCACCGCAAACAACCACAGCCACGTATCACTCACAAATTAATCAACAACCTTCACATTCATATCTTTCGCCAAATCAAGTTCAATATAATGGTGGAAATTATACATATTCATCGATGCCAATAGCTGTACCAACACAAATGACAAATATTGATACATCCTCTCCATCTTATGGTAGTCCAACAGAGGTCGAACGTTCAGACACACCGCATTCGCATCACAGTACAGCATCCAGTGATAGTACAGATTCTGGTTATTGTGGTTACGTTGAAAGTTTCCCATACTATTATAAACTAAATCGCTTATATAAAGCTTTAGCCGTTCAAAAATATGCTGGTATACAAATGAAACAACCAATGCATCCTAATCGACGATCATACAACAATCAATTAACAAATAGTTCAGTGGTAACACCTCCATTGTCAACAACACCTCCAACACCTACACCTCAATTTACAATGAATCCTCATCAAACATCATTTGTTCCAATACTTAATTATCCTCATCCTCATCAACAACGAGAATTAATTATTGGACATAAAACAAAACATTAAATTAAGTTAGTCATCACAGTCCAAACCGGTGATTTTTTTTTCATTTTTCTTATTCAATAGTCTAGTTATTATTGCAGTATAATAGTATCTCTCTCTCTCTCTCTCTCTCTCTCTCTCTCTCTCTCTCTCTATTTCTCTATCTCTTTTCTTTATTCAGCCAAGAACAATAGCAATAGCAGAATAGTTCGTTTTGAAGACATAATGGAGATGCAGTTTGAGTTGATAATACACACCTCCGGTGATATTTATTGTTGGATGAATTTCCGGTGTAACGTTTCTTCTCTTTCGAGCCATAGTTTCTCATTGAAGTTACTCTCATATGTTAGGGTAGACCATGTTTTTTAAACTTGTTATTCTTGCAAATTTGCATCTTTTTAGTATATATATTTGTGTTTTAGTCTGACAAAGTAGATTTGCCTTCTCATGAGATGATTTATTTTATTCCAGATGTATTTTATTTTGGTATCATATAGACCCTTTCGACGTATGTAGGTGCACATATCCCTCCTAGAAGCAATGCGATATATTCGAGCCTCAAATTCAGATAACAGATAAGCTGAGTTGTAATTATGTACATATACATATTTATTTGTTTGTACATAAAATGTCTATATTTTTTGTAGTTTTTACTGAGGAACTTCTTTCTCTTATCGCTCGATGATCTAGCATTCCGTTTATTTCCGTTATATTTATTGGAGTTTCTTCTCTTTATGAGATCCCTTTTCTAAGTCATAGAAAAATATAGGCGCATGCGGGGGAAAGTCTGCTGGCAGAACAAAATGAGCGTTGGTTGTTGTATTTTGTTTTTTATACTATGTATGCGAGAAATATCTATCTATTTATTTATTTTTCTGTAGGCTAGAATAAAACAAATTTAATTTGTTTTTGTGAGTATGTTAAAACCAGTGAAATCAACCAATTTCTATTTGTTTGTTTCGTTTTAAAAGAGAGTCTGATCTTCTATCCTTTAAGGTGTCGTAATTTTTTGTTAAAATACAATCAAAGCGGATGGTGAACATGAGAGTACATGAGTTCTGATTTTCTTTCTTTTTTATATCATCTGAGTGATAATTTTTGTTATTTTACATTCGAGAAAGAAGATTCCAGTTATATACTTACTTATATAATAATAAACACATCATCGTAATTTTTTGCTTACTATCTAGTTATGTGCCATGAAAAAAAAAACAGTGAATTTTTATTTTTATTTATGTTCATGATGATCTATAAACTATTTATTTTTAATGATGATGATGATGATGACAAATTCTGTATGATGATATTTTTTGTTTGCACATAGACCTGTTTGTATGTATGTAAGTGTATATTTTTGTTGTTTTGTTTTTATTGTAGAAAAAGTTTGACAGTTTGTAAAACGTAATAGACTATGTTGTCACAGAATGTGTTTATGATGACCAAAATATATATGAAGAAGGAAAAAAAATAGATCGAATTATAATCAAACAAATGATAAAACAAAGGTCTTGATCAATATATTTTCTCTCGTTGTACTATAAAACTTATTGCCCTTCAATGAATCTTAAGAGAGACTAATCTTAATAGAAGTATACGCCAATTCAAATTTCATCTATCAATCTGATCACATTCTTGAATATTTTCACTATTTTTTGTATTTTTTTTCATTGTTGGAGAAATGATTTACATAAAAAATGAGATCCAATCTTTCATATAACAACTTATTTAAAATAGAATTATGACATTCATGAGTCAGACATGTATGCAATTTGTGAACGCAGATGAGACAGACTCTCATCCTATATAAATCATTTTTATTTGGCTCATATTCCATTCGTCAAAATATGAATGATGATGATCATCTATGCTAACTTTGTACTTTTTTTTTCTGTTGAAGTTAGTACTCATTTATTCATTACGCATAAAAAAATTTCAACACATTCATTTCTGTACTGTACATAATATAAATCACCAAAAATCATATCGGGTGAAATTTAAATATTTATTTTTGTAAGAAAAAAACTTTGTCGAATTATATAAAATAGAAGTACACAATAATAATTTGAATATGTATTTCATATAATAAAATCTGACAAAAATATCTATATTCGTACGTACAAACATACAATTCTAATAGCAATTTGAAAAAAAAGTTTTGAAGTCACTTCGACACTTTACATTCCACCATGAAAATGATATTGATTATTGAAATTAATTCTATAATAGAATAGAAAAGAGCATAACGATAAAAAAGTTGATATTCAAAACGAGAATAAAATATTACCTGTGTATAATATTTGTTAGTCGATGTTCTTGTCCATGAACACCGCCATCTTCTCTTGATATAGCATCTAATAAAGCGGTTAACTGATTCGTAAAATTTGACTAAAATATAAAATTAGAAAGTTTGTTACAGTGCAATCCGGATCATTTTTTTCCGGTCTGATTTATTAGATCTGTGACAAATTTTGAATTCTAGAAAATTCTGATTTTAAAAAATAAATGTCAAGACTCGTCAAATATTCCACAATTTCTAATGTGGCTACGAAGATTAGCAAGACAAAGCAAATTTCCGATAGAAATCACAATTCTAGAATTCTAAATTCATTCCTCGGGATAGGTCTCTACAACTGTCAGACGAGACTGTCGTCTACTCCAGCCTTCAGAATGCCGATAAACTATAGATATTTCGATTCGTAATATAATAAGTACATTTGAAATAGTAACTTAGGCTTATGCGCCATATAAGAAACTTAGGAAATGAGGTACACTAGTAAACAAAAATAAGTACATTTTGTGTCGTATACCATTTTAAAACTCGTCGAATTCCCTACAAATTAAGCTACGTATGATATCTTGATCAGTAAGGTTTAGTCTCTGTAGTTTTAGGGGTGATATCAGTTTTGCTGATAGTTCCAAGACTGGTATTAGGTGACCTCGGATAACGTCTAAAGTAAATGGAAACATGAACTCACAAGTGAAACTGAATTTTGAGGAAAATCCACCAATTCAGCTATAAATATACAAAAGTAAAATACTCTAATCTCACTCAAAACCCCACCAAACCGCTTGGAACTCTCAGAAAATATTCCTTTTCTCTCGATTTTCATGTCGATAGAGTTAGAAAAGTAAAAAAATCTATTTTCCTATTATTGGGATTTTCCGATGTTTTCTAGAAATCCATCGTGAAAGAATATATTATTTTAGAGTTGTTTTGGTATTTTAACTGTTCAATCTATTCCTTTAATCATATCGTGAGAGTTCCAAGCGGTGTGATTGGGTTTTGAGTGAGATTGGAGTATTTTACTTTTGTATATTTATAGCCGAATTGGTGGATTTTCCTCAAAATTCAGTTTCACTAGGTTTCCCCACCTTTTCCTGGAAAAAAAGCATTTCCACGAGATCCAGTATATTAGATAACCTATGTTTCCATTTACTTTAGACGTTATCCGAGGTCACCTAATACCAGTCTTGGAACTATCAGCAAAACTGATGTCACCCCTAAAACTACAGAGACTAAACCTTACTGACCAAGATATCATGCGTAGCTTAATCTGTAGGGAATTCGGCGAGTTTTAAAATGGTATACGACACAAAATGTACTTATTTTTTTACTTGTGTAAGAAATAGTAAAAACTGGATGTCTCATTTTTCCCTAGTTGGTTTATTTCTGGTCCATTTTCTAGGACTGGTTCCACTGATCTTAAAATTCTGAACTTGCCAGTTTGTAGCAAATTTCATGAGCTCCAAAATGATATATAACAGAAAAATGTATATTTTATTTTTTGGGAGAAAAAGGGTCACACAAGTGAGGACTGTCTACTATATTGTATAGGTAGGATTATTCTAATCACCCCTGCTATCAAAGCACTGCTGTTAACTGTTATGTCACACACATTCTGTAGAGACTTTTAGGGGCTATCCAATGATATGTTTACTTTGTCGTCTACATGAAAGAAACATGAGAAAAACACCTTTTACGTAACCTATAGCTGATCTTTGGGGGATGGGCTATTGGCACCCTATTTATGAAGAATTACTCGGATTTTAGTTACCAAAAGTGCGCGAAATTACTTAAAACCGACTGATAATACTTTTCTACTACTCATAGAATCATTTTTAGATAAAAAATAAAGTGGGCCAATTATCGGCCTTATGCAGATCCCTCATTTGTGTTGACTTTCTGATCTTCTTAGCCACATTAAAAACTCTAGAATAATTCTAATCTTAAAGCACAAGATTAGATTTGGTTTACAAATCTAAAATAGACATACATTAAAATTATAGATCATTGCAAACAGAGATTCTTCGGATGTTGGTAAATTAGTTTTGGTCGTTGTTGTTGACGAGAAAGGAATAGGTTCATCGACTTTCATCATTGTATTAGCGAATAAAACGCAAATAGCCATCAGTTTATGTATGAGACGAAGTAAATGGCCATTTGTTAACATACAATCGCGTAAACAATTATCCAAAAATAAAAAATGATATTTGAGTAATTCATCGATATTTGTCACCTTAAGTAAATGAATAAATGTCGATGTGATGTTAGTCTCAAAAAACAACAACAACTTTCAGAACGTGTTTAGTTTCTCGTTCGTAGATCCTCTTCAGCCAACTACTGAAGCTGTTTTTTCGGAATGATTCGGCATCAGACAGAATCTTATTCTTTGCACAAAACTATGCTATTAACTACCTTTTTCAAATTTGTTTGAAATGTATGCCAATGTGGTTCAATCACTTCAAAACTCATATAGTATAATAAATTTTGTACAAAATGGAGCATCTTATGTCGAAGATAAGCAGCTGCATCTCCAACATTTGTTTTTCTCGCTGTTGTTGATGATGTTGTTTTTTGTTGCTGTCTTGTTGTTAATTTTCTACCATTTTTATGAAATCTCCATACATTACATAATAAACGTTCAATATGTTTAACATAGAATAGATAACGAAATAACATTTGATAACGTACAAGAACAAATCGATTAATAATCAACGATATTGGCCATTTGACATCATAATCTAAACTAAACGATTCTAAACCACTTAATTTAATTTCAATTGGATCCGATGTTTTTGGTGTTGATGCGAAATCTCCTTGAGCATATAAAGATACAGACGATGAAGACGAAGATAGAGAACTATTGCCACCACCGCCACTAACACGATCAATTGTAATAACTTTTTCTAACATTGATATTAAATCATAATTAAATAGTTTAATTCTTAAATCATCTTTATATGGATCAATTGATGTGCCTAATGCAACAACTAGTAGGGCATCAATCTTTTCAGCATTTATAATTGATGCTGATTTATTCAATTCATCTTCAGCAATATCCATAAATTGAACAATATAATCTCCTTGATCAATAAGAAAATAATGTTTTAATGTTTTAAATCGTTCTAATAGATGATATTCATTTAATACCAAATTTAACAATATTTGGGATGCATATTGATATGCTTTTTCCAATGGTTCTTCTAAATCTTTTTCTTTTGTTGTATACTTCAGTTCTTCCATTGTTTTTGTTTTATCATCAATACCACTTTCACGTATGGCATTCAAATATTTTCCAGTATTCAATATCATTTCACTCATCGATTCTAATAATCGTGGCGTATTATTACGATTTAAAACATAACGTTTACCCCAATATTTATCGTTAAAATCATTTTCTAAATTTTCTTTTTGTACATCTTTATTTTCTGTAACCATAAATTCATTATACGGATCATGGATGATACCTTTATAAATCCATGTTTCTAACATAGTCAAATAAGGTTTGAATGCCGATTTAGCTAAATAATAACAAGTATCGTAGGTCTGTTTATAACCCGATGAATTTTGTGTTTGTTCATGTAATAAATCAAGTACAGAACGACCGATATTGTTACCCTGTTAAATGAAAATAACAAATGTAAAAATATAGTAAGTGAGCTATAGTATTCAATATAATACATTCATAAAACTATTCCCCCTGTAACTCGAGTGTTACAAGATCTTATGACCTGAAGTTTTGCAAAAGTATCGCATATGCTGAATACTAATCGTCTAGATGGTTTCAGTGTCCTAACTCTAACCATACTAGGTACTAAGATGAAAGTTGACCAAAAGCTCTCTCTTTTCTAAGAAATGTTTTTGATTTCCAAACACAAAATGAAATTTACAAGAAATATTCTGAAATTTTACTAGATTTTTACACAAGTTTTCATCACAGTTTAGGAGACCCAACAAAAAATGGATGAACATCTATGAGAACATTCTGAATAGTTTAAAACAATACATGACATTATCAGATCAATGTCTATAATACGATCGAAAACAAAAACTACTGGTTGAAGATGTTTTTAAAGAGCTTTTAAATGTAAAGAGATAAAAATATGCAATTTTCAACAGCGTGTAGTCGGTGAAGATGTCCAAAAATGAGTTATCTCACTTACTGTAGGTTTTCACTATGTTCCTGAGTTTTCTTCTAAAAACAAACATTGCCACGTGATAGAGCATGATTGAAAACCTATGTTTTCATGTGTAGTGGAGATTTCCAAACGGAAGCGTCAGATAGTCCCAGGGCTTCAAGTAAAACTCGGTCGCCACCTAACCATGACAGATCGAGACCTTTTCTTTCTCGAATTTGTAAAGGACATTTGTAAAGGGCTATCATTGTATGTTTCAGACATAGGAATCGCTATGGAACGTCAATCCGTGGTAATCTATTCTTCAAAGACTTGTCACCATCTGCAGATGGTATTTTCGCCTTTATTTTCCCATAAAATCATACGGTCAGATCTTCGCTACACACTGGTGAAAATCGCATATTTTTATCTCTTTACGTTGGCAAGCTCTTCAAAAAATATCCACAGCCAATGGTTTTTGTTTTCGATAGTAGATGCGATTCATTTTTCTCTACAAGAACACTTCTGGTTCAGAGAATAAAGAAGTTTTAATAATACTATGACTCACTAACAATTAGCGCTAAGAGCCCAAAATTATCTAGATCAACATTTCAAACTAATATTTCTTGACTTTCGAGATGCATACCCATGACTACTATACCTTATTGATTGTTCGAACAATTATTGCGACAACTTCCATAATGTGCATGACGGGCTCAGTATGAAACCATAATGTTTGCAGTGTCAAATTTCCTAAATTCTGTTGCGTTTCTAATTGACCAACAAATACGTAAAATCGCTAAAGAAGAAAAGCAAAAATATTTGGAATGATATAATAGTTGGTTGACCCGCAGAGAAATAGTACGAGTATAGAAAAACATACTCTAATCGCACTAAAGTACATAAATATAAGTGAGAAAAATAAGCTGATATTTTTGTAAACCAAAAAGTTTTGTTATTACCATTAAGTACCAATCTTCTTTCTCCTCTCATATACTTACGTATGTTTTACAGACATCATCATTACGTTAGTTACATAGTCTAGATGTTTTGGATACACAGAAAAAACGAAAACTTTTCGTCCATTTTCGATAATTCTTTTAGAATTATTCCACTTACTTCTAAAACTCCTCTAAGTGCACCTGCTAATGCATGATTAACTAAGCCATATTTGAACTGAATACGCTCTAAAGCAAAAAAATATGAAGAGTTAAGTACACTCTAGGATATACTCAGTACACTTTTACCTTCGATAAATCGAACAATCAATGAATGACTGGAACATAACGGTAACATTCGTCTTGCCAAATCCCGTAAAGTTGGATCTAAAAAATAATAGGAAAGAAAAGTCTATCATCCGTCGTCGTACAGCTATTATAAGGAGTTTAAAAAAAGTATCGGTGGCTTACCTAATGAACGATCAATATGAAATGATCTTTCTGCTTGTTTATCAGTCAATGATAATGATGGAGTTTTGATAAATTTTCCTTCAATGCCCTAAAATAGAAAGAACAAAGTAAAAATTAAAACTAGTAACTGAGACAATTTAAAAACAATATACTAGAACCAGAGTTGTCAGATGGCTAGGTCAACAAAGCGGAATAAAAAGTCGAAAATGCGGAAAAAAAGAGGAAACGCATTTTTCACCAAATGCAAAGGGTATCAAAAAACATTTTTTCTAGCGCTTTGCGATGGTTCCACTTAGGAAACACAAAAGAAGTACAAAACATCATTTAACTCCCAATTTGAATCGATATTGGCTTTTTGTGGATGCGCGTTTTTGATCAGTCGTCATAAATTTCAAGAGTTATGTCTGCCAGGATAAAATCTAATGCGAAACATCCCCGCCTATGACAGCACTTAATGGTTAAGATTTTCTGATCGAGTTGGCTTCTATGAAGTTTTAGTATTTTACTATTTTCCATATTCCCTTTCAGCAACACTTGAGATAAGCTAATATCTTTCTGTTAGCGCCAGCCGGGACAAATTTCTGATTTACTATTCGTCCCAAAATACAAGGCTATCGGTTGCTTTTGGAATAACTCAATCACACTGATAGATAGCAACCTGCGGTTTTCACCATCGTGTTGCTAAGACCCTAAGACATGTTTTTGTAAGCAGAAACTTGTTTCAAAATTTGAAAACTCTTGGTTAATCTACAAGTCCCAGCTTTCTAGCTATCGTCGCTCAGAACAGTTCATAAAATCATAATCGAAAATGAAAAAGTGGGTTTCAGCTGGGCATTGGTTAAAGGTTTTCCAGAAACCTTCTGAAAAACCTCAAAGCCTCAGAGTTCTGCTGGACCGCTTTTTCGACTTGATCAACAATATATGATGCCTTTTAAGTCTTTCCGATAGCCTTGTATTTTGGGACGGATAGTAAATCAGAGCAGTGCACATGTTTTATAAAAGTTGCAAAAGCATTGTTTTGATAGGTCATTCAGTATTTTTTATGAGAAAATGTAAAAATCTTCATTGGAGGAAAAAGGACAAAAAGAAAAAATCCTCGAAAAGCGGACAAATTGCGGACAGCGGACACTTTGCAGAAAAAACTACAGAAAGTGCAATTTGTCCGCAAAATGCGGACCATCTGGCAGCCCTGACAAGAACACTATTGTCTGTTATAAAATAGTGGATAGTTTTAGAATCACTTTTGAAGGGAAAAAGATAGAGACATATAATTTCACCATTTGGTAGCTCAGATCCATACGGATGTGTTCATGAAAAAAGAAAAACTAATCACTGCAAGCGGTGTATCTTGTCCACCTTTGTTGAGTCATCCTTGCAATATGAAAACCGACAATCTTCGACTTTCAATACGGTGGACTGTCCTCTATTGATCTACGTAAGTTCCAGATCTGTTTTGATTAAGCTGTGTTATCGGATGTTCTGGGAATATACGAGCAGCGCAAGATATTAAAAAAGCATAACATAGTCACACTCCAGCAATCAAATTTTGTAACCGAGCCGAGATGGGAGAAGGAACTTGTACAAATTTTTATCTGCTGTACACTGTCCAAAAGTATTCTTCTTGTTTGTCTACTGAGAAGCTTCTTTTAATTTTGACGAAGACTTTTTAGTTGATACTTACCAACATACACAATAATAAATCTTCGACAATAATCTTTTCTTGTTCGACTATAGTTGAACGACCAAGAGCAACGTCCTATAAAATAAAAACATGTGTCATAGTAGAACTAAGCCTTTAATACAAATATTCTGATATAGTTTACCGGTTCAAATTTTTGAGGTGTTGGATAAAAATCCCAAACTAAACCAAGTCGTTCAGTAAACCAAGGTGGTCGTTGAGGGTAATCACCTAAAGACATAAGGGAGAAATTAATAATAAAATCCCTCCTGAGGATAATTTGCGTCAGAGATCAATTATTAATACAGAAAACGCAAACTGTACCTCGTCTTCGTGTGTCGATATTTTCTTTATGAAATTTCTGATAAATTTCTGATGGTATGCTAAGAGATGGTTGAGTTGACGACGGACGCAGTAAATTTTCTTTCAACTAAAATATAAATAAACTATAAAGTTGAGCTCTAGAATATTCAACGAAAAATTACTTCAGCAAGTACACCAGGAGAATGTTTGAATGTTGAACTTGGACTAGATAATATTGTATCCGTTCGACGTGTCGTATTCATTGAAGGAACGAAAGTATGTTGTCCTGGAGTATCATTATGAAATCGTTGCGGAGTAAGGATTGACATTGAACGACTCGTGGGGAAAGTTGAGCCACTATTTGGTTTTATTAATTCTTGCACCTAAAACATAAATATAACACAAGCTGCATAAATCTCTGAGATTTTAAGCGTATGTTTCGTCTATAAAACGTAATAGTTTGTCAGAAGACTTTACCTCTTGATTATCTGCTATTTGAGATAAAATAATCAATGTATTGTCCAAATCTTGAACGCTATAGTAGAAAAAAAAATCAGTTATTCACACAGAGATAGTTCATATATAGTTACTGGCGTGCTTTTAAGTCATCATAGAGTTCATTGAATTCTTTTGGTGTAGAACTATTGTTCAACAGTTTTCGTTTTGCATCTTCGATTTCAGACTAAAATGAAAAGCAATTTATTTCTTAGTTGTAACTGAAAACGATGAAAATTCAATTTATATAACTAACCGATGGATAAATATTCCGTCCTTTATGCTTTGCTAATAGTTCAACAATCAACTCAGGACCAATAGAGTTACTTTTTGACACACTTTAAAATATAATATGAAACACCAAGCTTTATCAAAACACGTTTACACTTACTTTAATGTTTTCATTAGCTCATTAATCAAGTAATGCAACGAATACTCGTGCGTTGCAGACATCTGGAAAGAAAAATATATTAAAATGTTAGCACTGCTTTCAAATGTGTGCGCTTCTTAGAATCTTGATACGATAAAAATTTTGCGGTTAATATATTAAAAAAATAGATCAAGATAAAAATAATAAAATATTAAATAAAATAAATCAAGAGCTTGAGATGATGTGTTTTGAAAACACAAACGAAGTACTTCGTTTCGAATAATTTAGGTGTTGAAAATTGGAAAATTCAGTAGGTTTTTATTTTTGCTTTTTTAATACATGGAGAGCGTGTCGAGCCGATTCCAAATAATGTCTGAAAAATTGTTTTCTCAGTGGCGAAGCAAAATTAAGAATAGATAGTGGTTTATACTTGTAAAGCTCGTTTCATGGCGGATCTCATGAAGTGAAAATCTTGACTTCATCTCTTCACAACAAAAACTAGATAGATTTTCAAAATGTTTATGAACTTTTTAAACAGCGAGCCCAAGACGCCCATATTGGATAGACCATTGACTTCAACCTCGATTAAACATCATTCTCATACTCAGTTTTAAATGCTGAATCTCAAAAAAAAAATACTTTCAAAATGTTCAAAGAACAAGAAAGAAAAAACTTTGAGCTTTTCGAAAATTTAGACCCTTCAAACTATTTTCAATTTTTTGACATGAAAATAATTTTTTCAAACATTATTTTGAATCGACTCGACGCACTCTCTCCAACCATGTATAAAAAATACAAAGAAATTTTCCAATTTCCGGCACCTTATCTTGTACTTTATCATTTTTGAAGCAAAAGTACAATATGATATATGTATACAGAAGAATAGCAGGCTCCAAGAAGTTACGAAAAAAGACTTTAGTAATTTGGCGAAATAACAGGTGAAAAGACGAATTTCACATATTCGCGAAAAACTAGTTTTATATTTTGTGATAGTTTAAGTTTTGGAACACTAAAATGGGGTTTTACACTTTCCACATTCTGAAATAATTAAGATTAGTTCAAAATAATGACTAATGCTCATAACTACAATTCTGAATAGGTTTCTCAATACAAAATTGCAGTAATTATTTTAGTTCATCTTTATTTTAAATTATTTTTTTTTTTATTTAAATTAATTATTTTAGTAATCATTTTATTCGTCTCACAATTAATCAGAAATTTCTTGTCGATTTTGGCGAGATGAGTAACTGCAATAAACCTACAGTAATCGTTCAAAATAAAGTGCGTTAGCGCCAAACGGGACAGTTTTTAAATTTTGGTCGTAAAGACGTGCAATTGGACATGATAATAGATCGAGTATTTTTCTACATGCCAATGCAAACACCTTAAAATGTCTGGAAATTTTTAAACCAGATGAAAATGATTAGGGCTCCATTGTTATATGTCTTTACTCCTAAGTATTCTAAGAAAAACGTCTAACTCCAACAAAGGCGATGAAAAGCCGTATTATACTCCAGATGTCCATGTAAAGAAACTTTTTTATATTTAGCTTTATTATGTAATTTAAGCTTAAATTAACTAATTTTTTTTATATGCTGCTGAGTAGTTGCCACTGAGCACATAGAACCACTTGTTGGAAAAAGCATCTTTTTATACTCTCTAGTAAAAATAAAAGGAATGGACAGTGTTTTCGATTAGGTGGGGGAATTTCTCCACCTTGTTTGAAATGAATCACTCACTTGAGAAAAAAATTTACTCATTCAGAAAAGTTGACTTTTTTTTTTTGGTTATTAGCTAAATTTTTTGAGAAAAAATCTGCTCAGAAAATTTTTTTGAGTTGCTCAATAAACTTCCCCCACCTTGCCAAAGTTATATAAAAAATGCTGGGAATGGAAAAGTTGCAAATCATTAATTAGAAAAAATCTTAAAATCAGAAGGGTTGGCATTGGCAACCGTGACAAAAGTATACTACATTCATTTATATTTATATTTATATTTATAAGAACCTATGAAAGAATCTTCGCATGTGTGTATTCAAGCGTTACTATCGGTATGAAGCTATTGTTGAGAACTGAAACGTCAGGTAGTTTCGTTTCATATCCACTAAAATATAGCCACATACGGGCCATTTTTCTTTTAGGAATCTACGGCCATCTCTAAATTTTAAATTTAAACCACTAATTATCCACTTTTTCGTTGTGATTGGTTTATTTTATGCCAATAAAGAGTTCAAAAAAAAACAGAAGTATTGTTTTAGATGACTTCGGGGATTTACCCATATGACGGAAACGTTTGTCATTGAAACTTGGTTGGATTTTTTCTCGTTCCAAGGTCTTACCAGTCAAAAGACGACAAACCTTTTTCTTACAAAAAAAATGAGACTCATACTTTGTTAACTATTCTCAAGTGAAGAAATTGCAATCTATTACGTGCAAAATTCAAAAAGATTTTCTTTCGTTATGTCGTCGAAAATCAGCTGAAGCATCTCGTACTTTAGAAATTGTATGGTGTACAATGTTATTCATAAACATTAAAATGTTTTCAAGAGGATAAAATCGTGAACATATGAAGTGACAAACATTATTAGAAACTATAGAATTACTTCCCATAGTTAAATTAAAAACATTTCGAATCAAATACGTTTGTATTCTATTTAGAGAAAATTTATCTTAAAATCGATAGTCAATGCAGAAGCAACAACAAAGACATCAATCCATACTATCATCAAAAGTGACGTCTAAAAGCAACAGATTCTTGCTCAAGTGGTCTCTTTGAGTGCAACTGCTTTTTTAATATCTAGAACATGTGACGTTGCACGTTTGCTGCTTCTCTTCTAGCTTCATGTCTAACATTCACATTCAGAATAGACTAGTGTTCTTGGTCGTGGAGTTTCTTGTAAATGTCACCACCACCATCTATCAATGAGAAATTCTTTTTTCTTTAGCAATCATTGACATAAGTCGAATAAGCACATACATTATTTAGAAAAGATAAAATTCTTAAAAATAACCTGTTTCATACAAATGCGTTTACTCTATTCACCGAAATATAAAAGCAAAGGAAAATTATATTAGCTCGATAATATTTAATCAATTTTATGCTTCGCATTATTGATCGCCGTATTCTATTTTACTTGTGCGGTTGTTATTTTTTATTATCATAGTTTTGACGATTTTTTCTGTATCATAGTCCTTCTCCAGTCTGTTCTCTTTATTTTCGATAGTGCACAGGTAAAACAAATTGTGTAAATTCATTACGTTTTAGATTGTTAAAAACAGAAAAATCCGGTGTTATGTTTGTATCTCCTATAGGCTTTATGCTATTATATTCTAAATATGGCAAACATTAATTGCACACAGTTAGGTGTGTTCGATTCATAGGACAATATAACTTCTATTTCATTTGATGTGCTATTTTTAGGTTTACTACAACAAATATTTGTTTGTCATTTCTGTTTTGATGAATTTCAACAAAAATCCGCATTAGTGCAACATTTTCAAAGTTGTAGTAAAAAGTCATCATCGGTAATTCAGACATTATTGAAAGATGATCATTCTGGTAAGAAAACAAAAAATGATTCAACTATATCAGATCAATCATTAGCAATACTGGATGATTCTCTGAGTGTTGATATTGATTATACGAGATTAGCAATTATAAGCCGTACGTACAGTCAACGTGTAAGATCTATATTGCGTTTATTTCCTTTTTTTTCCTGCTTCAGTACTCAAACTGAAGCGACATCGTGATCTAAATGATTCACAACAACACCAATCATCGCACAATCAAGATATCATAATTGATGTTGATAGCCATTTTCGAATGGATGTTAATAACGCGTTATGCGTCTTATTGTCAAAAGAAAATCAAAACAATAATGAACAACATCAAATAGCCAATAATCTGACAACAAACGATGAAGACTCATCCTACTTCTCTATTCCATTTTCCTCTAGCTATAGTCGTCGTTTACTTAACACACGTAATCATCATCAACCATCATCTATTGTGCTAAACAATACTACTGATGAACCAATTTACGATTCATACGTGGATAATACAATAATTTCTAACATAACCACAGAACCCATCACTTTACGTTTGTACAACAACGTATCAATAAATAGTAAAACCTCGATACATGTATATAAATATTCACGTTATGAACGTAAATTGTTTTATAAAAGTGTTGAAAAAGCAGTATTGAAGAAAAGTTTTACAGAAACATCAACGGCAATGTTTTACAATAATAACAACAATAACAGCAGTTCTGTTAATAATTATTACAATAGTGATAGTAATAATATTAATATGAAAAAGCGAAAACATCAACGGTATCAGCCAAATATCGCCTTGTGTAGTAAACCGATCAAGTTTCAACGTTTATCCTATCATGAACGTTATGTGCCTCGTTACTCACATCGACAATCGGCAAATATTTATCCACTTTTATTTGACCCATTATTTTCCACATTTGTGTCGTACGAAAAACGTTACATCGAACAGCAACAAGAGAATGATGATAATAGCGACAACAATTATGTAGATAAGTCGTATCGTTACTTTTTAGAAAAATATTCTGACGCATTAGAAAACAATTTTCAATTACTAAATTTGATTGCTAGTCAAGAATTTCAACTAGTCATTAGTAATACACAGGATAATAATCGTCTATGTCGACAACAAAATTTATTCGATGTATTACGGCAATATTTATGCAGTCACTCTTCTACGGAGACTGATGATAATGTAAAACGAAATTACTTGATTAAGAACAATGATACTGATCATATAGCATCAAGCACAAACAACGACGGCTTATTTGTCCCACCACTTAAAATTAGGCGCTATAATTCACAAATATTATCAAACAACAATAATCATCAAGAAAAACAAAAACATTCAACAACAGCGTCATTGACATCAATGAACGATCATCAAGTAAATCGTAGCACTTCTTATATAATAAATATTTTTAGATTTTTCTCGTTGTGAAAAGAAAGTATGTTGTATGAGATTGTCTTGAAGCTACTATAAAAATATAAAAAAATTGTTGTTAATTTAAGTTCATTTTTTTATAGAAAATGAATGGTAATTTTCTTAATATTAGAAGAAATAGCCGCTCAACATCACCAGCTCATTCGTCAAGTTCAAACAGTTCATCAATTAATTCTTCATCAAGATCATCAGGTGCATCACGTGAATATTATTTAAATAAAACACATGCGTCCATACTCTCTTCCAGTTCTCGACGTGGTATTAGACAGCGTCGACTAGCACCGAAAGCAGCGGCTCTTATTGAGCAAAAACAACGTCGTGAAAAGAAGGATATATCACCATCAAAACTCAATCAAACTTCAACAACTACAATGCTACCATTAACTATTCGCCGCTCACCATCTGGAAAATTTTATTATGATAAATCGATACCGCTGCAATCTGCATCTTCAACAATAAATAACAATAATGAGCAAGAACAATTAATTGAGTCGACAAATCAGTCAAATTCACCTGATTGCAAAATAATCTCACTGGAAGAACAGGCAAAAGAGTGAGTATAATAGATTTTATTAATCTAAAATGAATCTTGATTTTTTCCATTACAGACGAGTGGAAATCACAACAAATCAAATGTCGTCATCAGAACACGGCTTATTTTCTATCTCAGAATATAAAAATATCGTAACGTCATCGCCGACACCCCTTTCTCCCCTAATTCTTCAAACATTGACCGACGTTTCTACCACTACTACTGTCAATAGAGAACCAATTCCCAAACTTCGAATTGTTTCATCTGCAACTACACATGGCCTAAGCGCCACCATCGTTCCTCAATTGTTAAGTATCAATAAGCCAAGCAACAATGAGTTTACCGTCAATCAAAATACATTTAACAACGAAAAAGATGAAAATCACATTAGAGACAGGCAAAAAACTAAAACAAATGAAATGCTCAAGACAATAGCGAAAACAACAATAGATCGAACACGTCTAAACCGTCCACTTAAGCAACAACAACAACAAACGAGAAAAACGTCACAAACATGTATGGAACAATTTTCCATTAAAAATACCGATGACTATTCAGATATATCCATAAATCCGAAACCATTACGTTCAACATCATTAGATATTGCTCAAGGCTGGGTATCAAGTAATGTTTTTTCAAAATGTCATGTATGTGGTGAAGAAGATTGGTATGTTTCAACGTCAACGGAATGCATGCGTTTACATATATCATCGAAACATGCGAATTTGGAAGATAGTTTTAAACGTCGTCTGTCAAATTATACAAATCGTCAAAAACGACATCTCAGAATATTTCAACATCATTTAAAATTTCAGCAATGTTGGAGTGAAGAACAAATAACAAACATATTCCAAATATCTGATGTACAAACAACACAACAAGTAAATACATCAATATTAAATGAATGTGATTATAATACGACCCGTCGACAGTCTCGAGCACATATCGAATCAACGATCAATTCGTAAACATCTAGGTGGGATGTCTTTTTTTAGTAGTATAGCAAATCTGATTAATTTCATTAGTTAATCCCAGTTCCAGAACTTGCGATTTTATCATTGCAAAATGGTCTATATGTGTGAATTTGTCCAATAAAACTTTATGAGAGTGCTAATCAAGGCTGACTCTCTCTATCTATCTTAAATGAAATTATTTTTGACTATCTTTTCTAATTTTTTTTCAATAATTTACATTATTAATTTTATTGGTGAATTCAATGTTTTTCTTTTTAGTGTGTTGTTGTTGTTATTGTTGTTTTTATGCATCATGCAAGTTCACACCTGTGCGTTCTAACCACGTGTGAGAAAGAGGCTTGCTTATCACTTTCGTTATGTGGCAATATGTGGTGTCTCTTTTTTTCAAAGATGTAAAAAAGTATGTTGTGTTTTATGTTCAGCTTTTTGGTTTTTTTGTTGTTGAATCTGTTTGTATTGTTTGTGTTTGTTTAATTCAAACAATAATCATGTTTTGTAAAATCTTATATTTTTTCATACTAGGCTTTTCGTTATGGTTTGAAATGAAGCAAATGCTTTAGATATCACATCCTCAAGAATTGAATATCCCGCATTTCCGTCACCGCATAACCTTAAAAAACAGCCAAATGCATCATGAAAAAAGGTGCAACTGACATTATCCAAACAAGTAAAACAACAAATCAACGAAGAACTCTAGTATCCGTACACTTTTACCCACAAGATAAGAAACAATAATCTGAAGAAAATAGACAAGAGATTTATGTTTATAGATGAGTTTGTTAAATCAAATTGAATCCGTTCTATGAATGCTCAATGAATAGAAAACGGTCAACAAATGACGATGTACTATGGTTGTCGTTAATAATGACTTAATAATTTTCTTATAGAATAATTGCTATACGTTTGTGTTGAACGTAATGGTAATAATGTCACTGTTCTCTCTAAATTCGTTTTGTCAATACATAACTACGTGATGAAAGTGATGAGGGATAATTCTCTTGTGTTGAATCACAGTTTGGGACGCGTTTCCGAGTATTTTGTGGTTTTAAAAAAATTTTACTTCGATTCGAAATCTGTAGAACATCGTTTCCAAATGGACTGAGTGGATTTATTTCTCTAAGAAAAAAGATCACATATCTTCAATTAATACGATCTGTATGTTCAGAATTAAAATTGTAGATACATTAATCAATACCGAATCACTGTCTTTATTCATAACAGAACTATCATTTGCTTATTGTTGGTATTGGTTTGTTTCTATAAAAAAAAACGCTTTATTCGCGTCTTTTTGACGTTTGTCATTCGTTGACCGTTTTCTATCCATCGAGCATTCATAGAACGGATTCAATTTGATTTAACAAACTCATCTATAAACGTTGATATTGTCTGTTTTCTTTAGATTATTATTTCTTATCTTGTGGGTAAAAGCGCACTGACACTAGAGTTCTTCGTCGATTTGTTGTTTTACTTGTTCAGCTAATGTCAGTTGCACTTGTTTTCACTATGCATTTGGTTGTTTTTCTCACAAATATTTGAGTATTTAATGGTTTAATATTGTTCGTGGCCTTTTATATACTCGTGGTTGCTTTTTACTGCTTTTGTTGATGTATCGAATGGCAGACTGGTACCCGACATATTACGTTGTTTTATCTATCCTGCAAGTATTGTGTTGATTTATTCCTACTCTGAGAATTCTTCAAAAAGGTTTGTATTTTTTCCATCAAGTTGGTCTTGTGGTCATATAGCAGTTAACGAACAGCTCTATTACTGCAACGCTCTACTTGTAAATCACAAAAAAGATTCGAAATGACCAGAAAACGTTCGTCGATTATTATTGACTCAGATGAACTATCGGCATGTTTGACACCATTGATGTTTTAATTTTCAAAACTAAGGAAGGCTAGAGTAAAAATTAGTGGAGATTCAAGCCTACTTATCTTACTACAAACATGCAGAAGCGCTTTTTTGTCAAATTATCCAGTGAGTAGGGGAAGCATACCTAGAAACTTGTATTGATTATTCAAAAAGGATTGCTAATTTGATTAAAATTTTAATTTTGATCAGAAACGGTGTGCGAAACTTCCGATCAATCAGACGTACTATTACTGAACTGTTTAGCTAGTTACCTATATTTAGAAACGCTCGAATCCTTTTATTTATTGACATTTTTTTGTCTGTTTCAGATCATTATAATATTAGCATCAAAAGTCAAAAATATATTATCATGAGTTTGTATCCTGACGTTGTTATGGGACTACGGAGAACTCCTTCATCTCTGGCAAGAAAGCGCAATACAATTGACCCTTTGTCTTCGGAGTCACCAAAACCCCGACTATCACATGATATCGAACAACAATTACACTCTCCATCACAATCTGCTTCCGCATTATCAACTTTCACCAATCTCTCACCATCGCGGCATTCATTGACATTTCTAAAACCAACAATCCCTCCATCGTTTCTTTCCTCATCTTCTCCTACCTCAACATTAAAATCATCTTTATTTAGCCCTATAAAAACGACATTTATGTCAAATTCATTATCTAGCCAATCTTCATCCGAACAAATCGATAATTATTTTCACCGACGTTATCGACATTTAGAACATAATATTGATTTAACGTTAAACGTGAGTAGATGGCTGTTAGAAAACGTTCTGTGTTATTCGATTGAAACTGTAAAGCGTCAATCTCAAATTCAGTCAGAATCGACTCGTTATCATTTAACTGTGTTCACGGCTATTGGTACGCTATATAAAATTAAATATCATCAAGGTGTTGGGTGTTTATGGAAAGGTAAGTGTGAATCTGTCTTGTATACTGACTATAGTGACAAAAAAAAAAAGACTTTCTCACAGAGCTTCCCTTCGTGAAGATTCTCGTTTTCCATCGATCTGTAGGAGAATGAATGTTTGACGATGTTCAACTGAATTCTTTGTTTTTTGTTTTAAGGATGTTTTAGTTCATTAATTTTGAATACAATGACATCGATAACAGAAAATATAATCGATCAAACAGCTCCAATTAAACAAGAAACATCTATAAAAATATTCAATATTGAATTGTTAAAACATCTTTTATGGAAAACGTTAAGTTCAATTATTTTAGTGGTACCGATTTATTCTGTCCATTTAATACGTTCCGTTCAAAGTGATTTAACTGTTTACTCATATTCACCCGTGGATATATTCATTGAACCATTTCGACGTTTAATGGGTTTGAAAATTGGTTTAAATGCGAGAGCTCTACCACTATGGCAAATATTATCCATTGGTGTACCATATTTTGTATTACGTTATTCGTTGCAATGCACTTTTTATAATACATTCATACAAACATTATCAACATTCAGAACAAAACAACAACTACACCAACAACAACATAATCGTTTGAAACAAATTGAAGAAATTGAAAATATAGACGACATTGAGTATGAAATAATTGAATCTATACCATCAATGGTTGAAAATTCTTATTTAAAAATAGAATCAAGTATTTTATCAGTATGTACTGCACAAATTATTTTATATCCATTTGAAACTGTCATGAATAGATTATTTGTACAAGGTACAAGAACAATTATTGACAATTTGGAAACAGGCACAGGATGTATTGCGATAAATACAAGATATATAGGATTTTGGGATTGTGCACGAACAATCCAAGAATTAGAAGGATCCAAAGGTTTCTATAAGGGTCTAGGATTTTTAACATTAAAATATGGTCTTATTTATTTATTATCATATTCGATTAAAATATTTATTGAAAAATTAGCTATGTTATATGCACAACAAACAAGTGAAATAGGAAAATTTCATTATGCTACGAAACAACAACAACAAACTCAAGAACAAGATAGATTGTAATTTTTTTCTTCAGTACATATATAACTACAAGGCGACGTGTGTGATTTCTTTTGTATAACTTAGACCATCACTGCTGTTAATTTTTTTAACATAAACTAGCATATACATCAATAATTATGCTTTCTAGTCAGTTTTAAGTCTATCTCGTATTTGTATGAATATATATAGTTTTTGTGATTAATAGTTTGAAATATAGCTAGACAGCTATTTTTGTACGACGATATTCTACTTCATTGTAGCTTTGAAGTCAAAAATAAATTGATGATGTTTTATGTACTTCTCTTCTTTGTATATAAAGAAGTTTTTCGTAATGTGCGTTATTTGCTTGACTTTTCTTTATGTACACATTGAGAAATGGGTGAACTAGATCGGAGCAACAAGTGACAATGTGTCAGATCTGCAGTGAAGAGCACAAAAAGTATTAGCATAAGACGTAGTGTAATGGTAGGCTCGTAGCCGAAAACAATGAGAAAAACTTCCAATATTTTCGCTCAGAATCTCTGTGTGTTTTGCTTGTTTATTTTTATATAACGGGTGGCCCAAAAAAAATTATGATGTTAGTATTTTCAATTTTTCTTCTCTTTCTTATAATTAATGAAGCAAATTTGTTTACGAAAATATATCGCGTTCAATTCTCTACAAAATATGTATTGACTGTTTTATTACAAAATTCAAAGATGGAAAATGAGATGAGAAATCTTATGAAGTACGAATATTCCAAAAAAATAAGTTAAACGCCTTTTAAGTTTTATTCGTTAAACGTTTGTGGGAGAAACAAAACTGAAGTAGCTATCGTGTAGACGTTAGAAAGCTCTATCATCCACCTATGATTAAAATTTTTTTACAGTTAGAACTGAGGGCGTAAGTGTAATGAATTTTTCTTGAAAATTTTCTAAAAATGATGATTTTTGATCAGGATTTTGCGAAGTTCCTTGGTTATCACGCATGCACCGAAATCATTTGCTGTTTTCACCCCGTTTCTGAGAAGTCAATCGTTGTGTCCGATAATTGCACTCAATTCGAGAACATTTTGTTGTATGCTATGAGAGAGAGAGAGAGAGCACACTTGAACTACACAAAGTATACTCAAACCGTGCTCTCATGCTTGTGAAACTATTTGAAAAAATGTAGCTCTCTATGAGAAAATATATTATTTTTTCTGTATTTTTATACTTCCTAAGATTTCTCATCTCATTTTCCATCTTTGAATTTTGCAATAAAACAGTCAATACATATTTTGTAGAGAATTGAACGCACTATATTTCAGTAAAAAAATTTGCTCGATTAATTATAAGAAAGAGGAGAAAAATTGAAAATACTAACATTATAATTTTTTTCGGGCCATCCGTTACAGGATTATTAGGAGGCAAATCAAATCATTTTTTTGTGTATAAGTCTCTATCTTTTGTCATTATCCGTGTGTATCTTCCTTTTTTATGGCGTGTTTTGTTTTTAATATATCTACTGTTTTACCCTAGTAAAATAATATTTATGTATTTTGTATTTGAAATGAGAGGTAAATTATGAAATATAAACAAACGTTCTCTCTTTTTTCATTTGAATTAATTAGTATTTTTTTACTTTATGACGGTTATGGTCAAAAAGAAAAATAATTTCACCCATGTACCTTTATATTCATCATTGTTAAAAAGAGACATAATAACGGGTGTCCCAGGTAAAATGGTCCTTTTTTGTTTTTGCGATAACTCCATCATTTTTTGTGAAATCTGCTCAAACTTTTTTTTAAACGATGCGCCATTTAATTCTCTACAAAAACATGTGTCACCAATTTTCTCGGAGTAGAAATTCTTAGAGTTATAAAAGAAGTGAGAATGTGTAAAAGTTCCAACTTTCTAAGGCAAAAAATGATTTTTCTCAAAAATCTTCCTCAGAGTCTAAAATCCGAGATGGCCATTCGAAAGACCGCAAAAAGTTCTATCAGATAGTCACTTCCAAAAATTTTCCAAAGCCCGCATCGGCGAGAAGAGATTTTTCTGTTTTCTCAGAAAAGCACCATTTTGCAGTTTTTTTTATCTCTTCCACGAAAATCCTCATAACTCAGCCAAAACTCATCTTTTTTTGATAATTTTTTTTCATTTTGTAGCCTGTAGTCGCACCTGCTCGATGAAATCGCTTTTGATAATTTGGCACACCGCATGTCTACTCTATTTGACACAGGTTGTAAAAAAAGCCGAATTTTTTGGTACTTGCAAAAAATCTTGACTTTTTGAGCCAGCTAAGTGGACAATAAACGTTACTTGTAGGCCATTAGAAAGAGCATACTTAAAGTACTAGAAACAAACATAAATTAAAGCGGCCAATGTGATTTCACTTGTCGAAAATGCCAAAGAAAATGCGGCAACTTTGGCTTAGAAAGTTGGCACTTTTACATGTCCTCACCTTTTCTTTGATAACTCTAAGAATTTCTACTCCGAGAAAATTGGTGACACATGTTTTTGTAGAGAATTAAATGGCGCATCGTTTAAAAAAAAGTTTGAGCAAATTTCACAAAAAATGATGGAGTTATCGCAAAAACAAAAAAGGACCATTTTACCTGGGACACCCGATAAGTGCTGGAAGTCGCTTCAAGGAATTTATCTTCTCGGAAGAATCTTGAATGTCCGTATGTTGCAGCACACATTCTTGAACATTTATTTCTAAAATACTCATCATTCTAACTGTATATTATTTATTTTTAGACAACATAGGTGTAAAGCATGTTTATTTTGAAATGTTCTCTTAGCTCTATGTTATTATTCCTCAAAACATTTTCTATTATTCTTACTACAAGATTTATTTATTTGGATGCAGCTTATATCGACACATCACCAGTGAAACAATCAGCAGTGATCAGTAAATGTTCAATTATCATTGAAATTAGTCTCAATTTTTCAATTTCATTTTTTCTTTCATATTAGGTGTTCCAGTTTCCGAACATGAAACGATTGTTAATAGTCAGATACAAGAACAAAATATATCTTCAACAACAGAAAAAACTTTGATTCGGTGAATTTATTTTTATAAATATATCTAGCTGTTCTTGAAATTGTATTTATTTTAGTGTTATTCGTCTTAATGATGATCTACCGAATGCTAGACGTCAGAAACGACAACTCATCGAGTAAGTTAAAAAAAGAATGTTATTTTCTTTGTATTAGCTAAAATGAAATAAATTTTCATCTTGTTATGTGAGATTATTATATATGTTGTATGCTATATATGCTGTGTAAGCGGTACATCACAGTAGGTTAATATCCATTTGTTTAGAGTCATTCAGACGGCTGGTTTTGTTATAAATATTGCGAAAGCCATGCAAAAGACCGAAAGGTACAACAAGTAGTCGTTTTTTATCTTTAGTTGCTATTTCGTTAATTCACGCAGATAAACAGAAACCTGTATGTATGTATAATGTACTACACAGCCTTTGCTTTCGTATTAATCTTTCGTTTATACTATAGTTTTTGTCAATTTTTAAACTAAACTAAAAAAAAATACATCATTCGTTTTTGAACGACAATGAGTATTATTAGAGGACATAAATCCGACTGAGGCAGTAAGTAATCGTAAAAATACCTTATCACTAGATAAGTCTATTCCTTTATCTAACGTGCATTATTGTAAGTATATTTTATAATTTTAACTATATATATTAATTAATAGGAAGGACGTCGATTATTATGAAATGTACGGTGTGTACTTTAAGAAAAAATATGACTATTTTGCTGTCATCGTTTAAAATACGAACGGACTGGGGTGTGCTATTCTTTTTTGCTGCAACTGCTTATTTTGGCTTTTTCATGCAAGTTTCCATCATTTATTTCGCACATAACAATAATCAGACGCAGCATACCACGTTGTTATGAAAAAACGTGGATATATATTTTTAAGAGCCTCCCTGTCAGAAATATGCATTTTTTTTATAAAATGTCAATACTGGGCTAAACATATGGATGAATAGCCCGAGATGTCTACTCTTAGAAGCCGTGGTGTTTTTGCCAATAACAAAAGTTCTTGAGGGTTTCAATCAAACAGCATTTCAATGATTCTACCTTGTAGAGCAAAAATTGCTGGTTAATATCTGACGTCTCCCAATGCTGAGAGATGGTTTAATCAAAAATTATGGCAGTTTTACTAAGGGCCCTAAAATCTGTACCAGACACTAGCGTTGCTATATTTTTAAATCGACTTTCCTCTTCGTCACTCCAAGAATTTTCCAAAATTTTCACTCAGTTGAAGTGGCAGAGAGCTCGTGATGGCCTTGTTGTGCAGAGAAATATTGTCGCTTCAACGGCACAGAGTTGGGATTTTTTATTTTTATTTCGAGAATTAATTCAAACTTAGAATCTCTGAAAAACGTCAAAGAAGTTTTCAGAGGCTTTGACGAAAGATACCTTGTTTTAATAATTAACGTAAAACTTCAAAATCCGACTATGCAATACCAAAACAACAGCTTTGTTCTACGAAACAAGATCAACTCGAACTCTCTAGCTCCTAATCTTAGTGAGAATTTTGAGAAACCTTAGCTGCTCCATTTTATTCACTTTTGTGATGACATCTCGGAAACTGAGATGGATGAAACCAAAAAAGATTTCGACATAGTACATTGACATGGTCATCATCCGCTAAAAGTTTGGTCTAGATCTGACATGTATTTACCGAAATAGATTTCTGACAGGGAGAGGGCTTTGAATCGCAACGACTTTTCAATGTATTTAACACTTCTTTTTTGTACTGATTAAAGTTGTTTGTGAGTGAATTCTATCATTCTAAAGTGTGTGTACGAAGATTTCTGTTGAAATATTTTAAAAATCCTAACAATTTTCTTATGTTTGAACGAACGAAAGTCTACAATTTTCACAAAGAATCTTTCTCATGTGTGTTTTTTACAATTTTCGTTGTTGTGTGATGTTGTATTGCCAATGACATAGAAATTATTCGTACGACAAGAAAAGTTTTTTACAGAGGCATTTGTCCCGGAACGAAACAAGTTAAAAGAGTTCTTTTTATACTGTTGGATAGAGCAAAGTCTGGACTACATGATAAAACAAAAGAATTAAAAATCAATTATACTAGAATTTTAAAATTTAGATTTACGATCCACGATCAAGATTTGCTTGTTGCATCTTAAACACAGTCAAAAGTTAATTCTAAATATTAAATTCCGACTAAATTTGCTATAAAATACACCACTGTGAACTATTTTGTAGTGAAAACCAGCTGAGATGTACATCATTCTGTGTCTGCAGGCTTCTACTCCAATAGAAATAATCGTTCTTTTTATCTTTCCCTAGAATTGATCTGATTGTTTTCTTGACTAAAAAGTAGCTCACAGTGGTGTATTTTATAGCAAATTTAGTCGGAATTTAATATTTAGAATTAACTTTTGACTGTGTTTAAGATGCAACAAGCAGATCTTGACCGTGGATCGTAAATCTAAATTTTAAAATCCTAGTATAATTAATTTTTAATTCTTTTGTTTTATCATGTAGTCCAGACTTTGCTCTATCCAACAGTATAAAAAGAACTCTTTTAACTTGTTTCGTTCCGGGACAAATGCCTCGGTAAAAAAACTTTTCTTGTCGTACAAATAATTTCTGCGCTCACTGCACGTGCCTACGTCCTTCTGCTATATTTTTGTACATTAGCTAATTTCTTTTACGCTTTAACTTGTTCTTTCAACAATTCTTCACAAGCAAATTCTTCTTCATTCATCTTTTTTATTCCATCATGTATTTCATGAAGTATCAAGTCGAGGTTCTAGACCATACTTAATGAAACACTATTGAATCTGCTGTTTTCCGTGATCATATATTAAGAGGTCACTCACAGATGTTTTACTTTGACAAATAAGCTTACTAATTCAAGAAGTAGGAAGTGTATAGTGGATATAAATGACTATTTAAAGAATCTCTTGACAGTATGAAAAAATTGATTTTTTTTATCTGAATTTTTTCCGTTGGTATAAACTTTATTTGAAAAAGAAAATCTTAATACAGATTGAAATCGCGATCCAATGGATCACATTGTATCAATTTTCAAAAGAGTGTTAATGAACGGATGAGTAGAAAAGTTAACAAAGAGACATACAAAAATGAATTTGTTTGTTGAATTGAATTGAATTGAAAAATGAATTTTTTTTGTTGAGGAATACCAAAAAAATCCAAGTTTTCTACTTAAAATCCTGATAGATTATCGTAAGTTTAGAATCTAATTTTTGATGCGTGGTTAATAATAATAATTAGTATTTGAATCACTTGCAATCTGCTTAAAAATGTAAACTTTTTCGTGTGAAACGAAGCTATGTTCAAAAAAAGTCGTTAATACATTTTCTCAATCTTTTTTTTTATTTAGAGGGGAAGAAATAATGGGCATAGCAAAGAAAGTAGCAATCACCATTATTGTGATTGTCTCACTTTGCGTTATATGTTGTATTGCTACCATGGTCATTATTTGCGTTAAATGTTGCTGTAATAATGATAGAAAGCGAGGACGAAGTACGTATAAAAAAGAAAAAGAAACTTGAACATAATACACATTAAAAATAAGAGACACATGTGAAAGTTTCTTTATGAATTTTATAAATCATTCTAACATATGTTCAAATATTTTTAGCTCAAACAATTCAAGTTCCTCAACCAATATTCATTCATACAAATCAAAATTATCAACCATCTCGTCAACCAGGCTATAATCCAATACAAATGCAACCGTATGAATCTCAAGCTATGTTGCAACCGAGTGCACCTCTAGCGTATCATGCTGACTACGATATACCTGCTCATCATCATACTGAACAACCTCCATCTTATAATGCTTTGTATAATAAAAAAGTATAATCGTGATGACGAACTTATTTTTACCTTCGTTTTGATTCAATATTTTTAATCTGATGTGTTCTTATCCAAGCATAGACAAAATTTTCTCTTGAACTTGATCTTCGTTTTTTATAGATATTATGACGTTTTGTTTACTGTATTTTATTGTTTGAATATATGTGTTTGATCGATGCAAGAACACAAATACCGTGTCAGATGCGTCACATTCTATTTGCCATAGAATTTTTGTTTTTTTACTGTCTCTTTATCAAAACTTTGAATTTTTGAGACATATTTACTGTGTATATGTGTAGTCAGTCAGTGTCACAGATATAGGTTGGAAACCGAAACGAAGTCAAATATAACTTTTTGTATATTTTGATGAAAGTAATGAGACGTGTCAAAATTACATAGAATACAGTATTCTCTCTTTGTCTATGTATTTTTCTTTATTTTTTGTATTTTATACATGATTGTATATTTGTTGTTTATTTTTTCCTATTCCTTACCGTTATTATCATGATTAGTTATCTGTAATTTTAAACAAATTCTTTTTTTTTTGTCATCTTATCAATTTTGATCAGAAATAATTGAGACCTATGTTCAACAAAACAACAAAAAAGAGAACAAGGATTAGTTCATGCGTATAGAACAAAACACAAAGAGAAGTGGTATTAAAATTTATTTATTCATTTTAAGAATAAGACTAAGCAAGATTAGTAGCCGATTGTTCATAGGCTGGTGCATTGATACTCATACTTCCTCGATGTAATGAAACACCCACTGCCGCATTATTAGCACTAGTTGAAGGAATGTCTGATTTCTCTTTACCATCAGTAATTTTTACTTTTAATCCATTAGTAAGTGTATAGTTCACTAGTACGGCTCCTCGTTTACTATTAGCACTATTTGTTTGATCTTTTTCACCACTATTCTGTGCAAATTTATCCATCATTGTAATTGATTGACGAATCTTTTTT
>CAJNOQ010000533.1:0-47765 GCA_905250885.1 Didymodactylos carnosus | reverse complement strand
TTGAAAAATTTTTCAGATCAGGTCATTCTAATCTGAATCTTATTATTGATTGTATAGGATCAGAATCTGATAAGATTGACCTGAAATCAAGATTCTGTCAGAAATGATCTCAAGACTGTCGACTTGTGAATTATCCGAACTTTTCCGACCGACCGACCTTGCTGACCTTTTTCATTGGTTGAAGATTTTTAAGTTATGTGTTCATTTTGCAAGTGTAAATGCGCATATTTCAAAATATTATTCACATAACTGAAATTTATATTTGATAAAGAGTACGCTACAATTATTTTCTTTTAGAATAAACGCAAGTCAGGAGTGATGGATGGCGCTAGTTATCAGTGGATGATGATTTCTAAGGAAGTTTTTGTTTTCAGTCGTTAGAAGTGCCAGCAATCTACAGTAACGAAAGTCTTTGATTCATACTACTCGGATGCTATGAATGCAGCAGAAGTAGCACGAAACAACGTGTTCTCAATAAAAAGTTTCATCGTGTATTAAACTACGCCTTTTAAGAACGAGAAACTTAACCTTTTTTCTGCTAAAAGGAAGTACTAATATTTTCTTGGATTTCACAAACATTCTCATAGACATTTAAGGCTTTCCATGTGCTTATCAGCCTGAAGTGCATTAAAAAGTGCATTTTCATTATATTTTGCACATATTACACAATACCACTTTAATGGCTAGAAATAATAATAAATAAAATGAGACTGATTGTAAAAATGTCAGAAGATTGAATTGCTTACATGTTCTGTTCTAGTTGAAGAAATTGAGCGTTCAACACTTTTTGGAATTGTGAAAGTATTGTTTACTGTTGGTGTTGATGATGTTGCCACAGAGAGATTCATATTTGTACTAGCTGATGTATTATTAGTACTTTCTTGCTTCGTCTAAAATTAGAAAAAAATGTAGGGTAACGAAAAAAGCAAATTTTTGTGCTTCTTACCTTGCCATCATTACACTTAATAAATCACTTAATAGATCTTGTCTAAGACGACTACAGGTTTTACACGATTTTCTCGTTGATTGATTGTAAACATGACAATCACTACATTCCCAATAGGCAGACTAAATAAGGCGAAAAGTAAATTAACAGAAACATGACTGTATAGTGTCAGATAAATTAAACACCTGACCACTTTTTATACAAACAAGAAAGTAATAACTGTTTACCGAGTTTCGTACATAACTTCCTATTCTGAAGGTTCAGAACGATCGAATTGTTGTGAATGAATAAATGCAAAGAAAAATTATAATACACACTATATTAGAGAGCTGCTAATCGCTAGTGGTCAAGAAATATTCATCTGAACTGAGTTTACATTATCTTTTCCTCTCTGATTTCGGTACTTTTCTCATATGTAGTAATGTTAATGTGCACGATCGCCATTTACTTTTTAAAAGTATTTTTCACGCGTGCCCGCACACCATTTTACGATGTTCGCGTGCGACCACAGTTCATTTCACGATATTCACGCGTGTTTCATATACTGAAATTTCCTCATGGATGTTTCCAACAACTCACTGTTTCAAACAACTGAACTCAGTTCAGTTGTTTTTTACGTCAGTTTTGTACTTTACTACCGATAGGTTTAATCCTAGTTGGAGAGATATATGAGACTACAGAAAAAGTTATAAATAGGACGTTCTAGTTTCTGGACACACATCTATATAGCCTCTGGAGTTCAATTGTGTTGTCTTTTTCTGATCTAGGATAAGAAAAGTTGATGAAAGTGAGAACATGGTAAGGATGAGAAGCCTATAAGGTGCCAGATAAACTAGTCAAGAAAAATTGTATTATTTTACGAACGTATAGAGACTATAAGATAGAGCTTCAGACAGATTTTGGAAATTTCGACAATATTCTAAAACTGAATATTCCCCCACCTCTCAGCCAGTATCAAGTTGAGCGTGGGATGAAATAGCCAACAGTGACTACTGACAGAATTCATATTGTTTTTAACAATATCAAAAGTCCGTGAGCACTTTTTGTAATTTTTTTAAAACACTGAAGAATACGATATTTTAGAAATCTTCTCAGTCTTATGCACGTTCGACAAGTGCTGACCAATTCCAAAAGTTATAGGCTGGAACCATTTATTCAAAAATATTTACAAAAGAACAATCAAAAATCGAAAAAAATCATCCGCTTCAAAGAAAGATGAAAAACAAAACAGTGAACCAGTTGGTAAATATTACCAAAAAAGATAAATCAAAACATAAATTTTTCGAAAACTCCTCTTTTCTACTCTTGTAGATACCAATCCACAATTATCAGCAACAAATCTACAAGGCGACGAAAAAGATCCCAATGACGAGGACGATGAAGGTAGGCAAAAAAATCAAGCAGATGTTCATCCAACATGATCTTAATCCTTTCAGAGATGAACGAATTCATTCATAACCAAATATACAATACTGTACATTGTCCCCAAAACCATTTCATCATGGTGCAAAAACGTCAACAACTGCTCCGCGCACGCTGACAGAAAAAAAATGACCATAGTGCGGAAAATTTTGCTGCAGGAAACTCAGCATTTTGTAAAAGCCGTGGTCAGATCGGAAATGAACTTTTTTGCGCATGTTGTGCGCCATAGCATAGCCATTGTTGACGGGGATCTGATTTCGGTCGGCCGGCATCGGATCAGCACACAAAAACACTAAAATGGAAATCAGAAACTACTCCAGTTTTCAAGAGACCATCCATGACACTATCAAGCACTGAGGATACAGGGAAACACAAGTCAAAAATTAGATTTCGTCCAAAAGTATCTAAAAAGAATCTCCAACTTATTTTACGTAATTGGAGTTTTTTTGATTTGGAAACGCGTGGTTTCTGAGTTATACAATTCTTCTTTGTTGTTACTCCTCAATTCATCAAAAATGCTCACTTTTCAGTATTTTTCAAAACTTTTTTCAACGATACACCCAATTTCAGCAAACGACCTATTAGTTGATAGAGCATAAAAAAACTGAACAAAATGGCCTGTCCTGTTTGACTATTCCCATATACCATTCGTTCGAACAAGATCATCAAAACACACAATCTCGAGAACCTCACAAAGTAACTCTTAAGCGACAGAAACAAAAAACCCACTTACTTGAAAAATGGGCAATTACGTCTTGCCAGTAAATGTTGTCAACAACCAACATATTCGGTGTTTTTTGAAAATCGAACCAAAATTCGAGGATCATTGGTTCGTCTTTGTCGTCGTCGACGTTCCAGTTCGGTGTTATCAACTGGTCCGACATTTTCAAATCTATAATATATTTTTGAATGACCACGTGTTTGACAATGTATAGAACAAGTAAATGTTTTGTAGCTATAGAAGAAAGAAAATAAAACTTTAGACGTGGAACGTAAAAGACAAAATATTATACAATGGTCGATCTTACGCTCTATATAGATAAATGCTTCGTGTACAAACAATGACCTTACAACCACAAAATATTGGTCAAGATAAGCTACTGAGGATTCGATCTACTGAAGAAAAATCGCCATTGCATTGTACTTGCGTCGCCGTGACTTTTCCAGTCTACTGCCTGCGAACAGGAAAAATGTGCCGTTCTCTCCAATTATTGGGACTTTTTAATGAAATTAAGTGGTTAAAATTTCCTAAGAACAAATAGTCAGTCTCTGCATCGTTTTCAAGCCAGTTGTGAGGTGTCGCTAGAAGAAGGAATACAGCGGCACTACAAACAACGATAATTTATTTATCCTTTTGTTTCCTTCTTAAGTTACATGCTTTTATTTATTTATTTGTTTAGCAGACGGCGCGCGTTACAGGTAAGTGTCCTTTGGTAGTCTGTTACTTTTCGTGATAATATGGATTACCGCTCATTGTCGAAGTCGATTTCATGAACGTCTTATCATGTATGTACAGACGTAAGGAGATGTATCAATTCCTCTTAGTCTGATTGGTGAAACAATATGAATGGAGCCGAACTGAATGTTGTGCCAAATAATCTGTGTTTAACGCGAATTCCTGCATTAAATTTGAACGTAAGATGAGCAACGTTCCGTTTTTACTTAAGAGTGGGTTCCGTGAGCACAAATCTCTAACTATCTTTCACTACTTAAAAGCAGCTATATCCATTCTAGTAAAATACACTTTGTAAACGCAGACGTATTTTGTGAAATAGGACATATTTTTCTGCTACCCTTCGTAAACAGACTTTGTAAATGCAGATTTATTGTATGAAATACGATAGATATTTCTGTACCACTCTTCGTAAATAGATCTGGCAATGCGAAGTCATGACTTATATCCCGATCGGGATATAATCAAGATTCGAATCGGGATATCGTTGTATCCCGATCGAGCTATATTACTAAACATGTTCAAAAGAGTATTGAAAGTAAGTATGATCATCCGCTAATCGTCTTAAGTGAGACTTAAAAGTCTCTTTCAGTAAACTGAAGTAATAACATGTGAAATTCTAGAATATTAGTATTCTCAGCTACGATCTCAAGGCTCTCCAATATGTAGAAAAATGCAAGTAGAATAAGCTAAGCGTAATTTAGAATAGATTCGTTTGTCCACGTACTATAGTGTGTACGAACGTTATACGCTTCATGCAGATACGACGTATATGACCTTCTTTTCTTTTTTTCATCTATATATCACGTTTGTATGTATACAGCACGTGTATATACTTTGTATTTTAAACTTCCCATATGTGCAAGTCAATATAAAGCAAACAAAGGATCAGATAGCATATATTTTCTATAACGTGTGAAGTCTATTTCCATTCTTTTCAACGTCGTTAGTATAGTTGACGAACTTCCAAGTGAAATTATGACTACTTCCAACAATCATCATTCTGGTAAAATATCATCTGATTATATTGATGATAATACGAAACGTGCGCAAAGTAAATACAAACGAGGATTAACGTTGTTCAAAAAAGTAATTAGTCTTTGGTTTCTTTAACGCACGTATTTTAAGCCAGGACACGTTCTGCCTGCTAAATCGAAATTCACTTTATCATACTCTTGCAAATAAAGACGTTGATTGTCTACAGCTTGTGATAGAAATGTCTTGTATTCTTCTGTGACTGCTTCTAGAGAAATATTTGTTAATTGTTTCCTCTTCAATATTTCGCTTAAACGTATTCTCTCTCACACGCCATTAAGGAGAAAATCTTTTGTTTGAAATTCGAAAAACTAGCTTTGAAAGAATGAACTCTAAATTAGAACTAGAAGAAGAAACGACCGCTCGTGAGAATGTAGACTGTGCAAGTGAGAAACAAACAACAACCAAAAGAATTATTGACGACAACAAAACAAAACTCAGCAACTTCGTCCCATCCTCAAAACGGCAGTGTAATTTTAGCGACAAATGGTTAAAAGATCCACAATATATTTCATTTTTAAAAAAATGTATAGTTGAGTCCATCGGGTATTTTAGGTTGCGACGACGCTATTTCGTTAAAATAAGCGTCCCCCATTCGGAACTTTCAGTCCCACATTCGAAAAAAATAATCTGAGACCCCTGGTTTTGATAGTAAAGTTCATCTGTTTAGACTCACTTTATATGAGTAAGAGAACGTTTTTTGTTACAGGATCATATGGTGATTTTTTCCTTCGGGTAGCAATTACAACTTTTTTTCCGACGATAGGTAAAAGCGCCATGTATTTGAATGGAGCTGCTATCAATAGGAACAAAAAATTGCTTGACTGCTATATTTGAGAACACGCAAGAACGCAAAAGAATCAAGCAGGCCTCTTCTTTTTATCATTGTAATTAAGTCAAACTAAATTAGTTTTGAAAACGTTTTACATAATTGGATAGAGAATTGTCTCCTCTATCCCGGAATCTAAAATTCTCTCTTATCACTTGAAAAATGGCTGAGAAAATCGAGATTTACGAAAAAGAAAACATTTCCTGCTGTCAATAGGAACGCTGACTCTATTTCCGAACACTTATTTCACCCACTGTTGATGTTTGAATCGCCAGTCAGTGCCAAGATAGAAGTGTCGAGATGTACTTAGATAGATCTCTTCAAACTGAATCAAAAAGAAAACAAACACATGACAACGTGTTTCTTCATTCTATTTCTTTTATCTTTTCTTTCTCCGTTCTGTAGAATCGACGCATTTGCTAAGAATTGCCAAGAAGTGAAAGAAAAGGAAAGACATCTTATTTGATACATCCTTAATGTATATCTTTTATCTGGAAAATAGCTGGCACTTTAGCTGGCCTATAATATGAAGAAGGCAATCTCCATAAAAACTGTAGATAAAAAAAACACTTAAAAATCTTCATGATCAGGGAAAAACAGCCAAGAACAGAAAAATTCTTAAAATCCAGACAAATCCCGAACACCGGACAAATTCCTGAAAAAACTCAAAAAACCTTAATTTTTTTTCTTGCGCTCTGTACGATTTCGGCGACGGTCCCCCTCAATAAACCGTCACCCTCCAACCCTAGCCGCTTTGGGACAGCCCTAATTAGGCTGTTTCTTGAGACGCATATTTTGATAGAGCACTTAGGATATACTCACGTTACAAATAAGTGAGTTCAGCATTTTGGGAGATTTATCAAGAAGTTTCAAAACAGAAAAAATAGATAAAAATATCTAAACATTTTTACACAATAACATTTACATATCCAGAGGATAACAAAGCCGTTTAAAAAGGGCTGAATCACACGTATTTTAAAATGACTTATTGGCAAGTAAACAAATGTAAGTGTATTATACATCGACTCCACTTGATTTTAGTGTTAAAAGTGATATAAAATATTGTTGAGCTTCATAAACGATTCTTGTTCCAGGACCAGACGGTATGCCGAGACTGTGTAATTTTCTTTCGCTAATATAAGGTAATTCATAGATACCAATTTTTTCTTGTTCAAGTACAGCGGCATATTCCTGAAAAATAAAAACATATGAATGGGCTACCAATGAGCTCAACCGATCGAGAGATTTACTGAATGTTGTGAGCTTACCTCATAACCAAGTAAACTAAGAAAATACCGTAGCATTGCCTCCGTGCCGAAGAATCTAGAAAATAAAAAATAGAAACAAATATTGTTGATATATATTTTCAAAACATAAGTTAGTACATATTATTTAAACAAATGACACGAACTGTTCAATTTTTCTTGCTTGTCTTGGATCAATGATAGAATTTGAACGTTGAATGGTGCTCATTGACTGTATGTAAGACGTGGAAAGATTTAATGGTGTATTTAAACGATGAACATTGGCACTTATTAGGCGTAATTGTGCGGTTGATGATGAGCCAGTGGATTGTTGACGATGCATTAGTTGACGTAAATCAGCTACTTCATTACGTAAATGATAAATATCATCTTTCACGACACGTTGAAGTTGAATTTGTGCCGATATTTTGGCGATACTTTCAGCTAATGTTACGATTGATGATTCAAGACGAGTAAAACGTTGATCTACTTCTCTTTAAGAAAATCAAATTATTATTTATAAGAACGTGATAGAAATATTCATACCTCATATCCGTATTTGCATAAGCAATAGATGGCATCACTTTACGAAATCGATGTTTTTTTGGTAACAGCCCGGGATGATCTTGTTGAGATGATGTGCTTGATTTGATACTACTTCTGATCGAGTCAATATCGATATCAAGCAGTTTTAGTAAATCATTATACATTCGTTGTAAATCTTAAAAAAAATGATTCTAGAATAGATCTGTGAAAGTTAACAGAAAATCATACCTGTTAATTGTTTTCGTATCTGTAAGACTTCTTTTGAGCTCAAACTTGAACTATGTCTTGTTATATTAGGTGTCGATGTGCGAATATCCGGATGTTTTCGCAATTTTGAATCACTAAATTCACTGGTCAAGTCACTCCATCCATCACTTCCCAAATCACTGATATGATTGCCTTGGCGTCGAGCCATTCCTTAAAAAAATCATGTTCATCATAGTTGCGATTCATAATAATGAGAACGTTTGGCAGCATTAAAATTTGACATGATTTTCGATCATGGCATCATATTTGAATATAAAGTCTCTAGATTCGAAAAGATGGCATACAATTGGAGATTAAAACTAGTGGTTGAGGCTATATCGGATTCTAATGTGCAATTTCAAGTTCAAAGCTATGGTGAGTAGCAATTCATTTTAAAGGCTATACCTTATTTATCAGGGTTCATTTTAGTTCAGTTAATCTATAAAACCGAACTACAATTTGTCGAAAAACTAATAACAATGAATAACTAATTAAAAAAAATTGGTCAAAAACTTTCTTTGCTTACACTGTAAAAAATAAAGTGTGCCCGTAGATGTGTAAAAGTTCTAAGTGTGCAAATGGGAATCAAACTGATATGTTTTTTTCTAGGTGTGTAAAAGTCTCACTATATTCGCAGGTGTGTAAATTTTGCCAGTGTGTTTCTGGCACATCACATCGTGCATTTCTAGATGTGCAAATGCGAATCAAAGTGATGTGCAAGTTAAGTGTGTTTTGGACACACTTTATTTTTTACAGTGTATATTTTTTCTTACTTGTGATAATAGTACTAGTCATCTCGCGACGTATACGGGCACAAAAAGGAATATTTTACAGTCTGAAAATATTTGAGATTTAAAAAAACATACATTCTTGAATAACAATAAATATATATGTATATTTTTGATTAAATTTTTTTCTAGCAAAACAAACTAATTTATAGTTAGGTGGTTTCTATTAAAGGTGAAATATAAACAAAAATTTGAATAATGGTAACATGATCGAATTTTTAGGGATAAGAGAATGATTTATGTATTAATATCTGGATATATTTATCGTTTTACCTCGACCGATAAAAATCAGTTCGGTAGAAGATCACGCAAAGGATAGGATAGGTGTAGAAAAGATATTTTTCAAACTTTCACTTTAAAAATTGAGGAAAGTTAGAGAGTTTAGCGTTCCCTTGTATCACCATTGATGTGAACAAAGGCAGCTACTTAATTTAATAAATTTACTGCCTCATCTTCTCAGGACAAGAAAGAAAACTCTTGTTTTACCATCTTTTTGTTGTGCTATTTCTTCTTTACTTTGTGTATCTGTTATTGACTCTGAATCATCTGTTTGTTCACCATAATTCTTTAATCTGCATGGTGGTCGATGTGTTCTGATATTTTTTCTTGCTATTAATGTCGATGTAACGGTTTTAATCGAATATTTATTCCGATGTTTTTTCCAAACACGATTCAGTTCTTTTGTAGCCGGTGAGGGTGGAGGAGTCGAACCATCTCCTCCGTTTTTATCGTTTTGTTTCATGCCGACCAATGTTGATGTTGAATCCGTTTCATTTTCAACGGTAAATTGTGTAGATGGTGTTTGTACTTCGGACTCTTTTTCGTGATAAGCGTCATTTAGTTTATTGTTTGCCATTGGCAGATTATTAGCAGCGTAATCCGGTCTTGATCGTGATTGTTGTTGTTGAACATCAACAATTTGTACACGTGGATTTTTATTGGTCACTGGGGATAAAGGAGGTGAAGAGCGTTCATTTGAACTTGATCGTTGTTGTTCAACTTGTATCGTATGCTTTTGAGATTCTGAATTATTAACACTTGAACCAGGTATAATGTACAGTTCTCGTGCTTGTAACTGTTCATCAGACGAATTATTCGCTGATCGATGTAATTGTTGTGTTTGCTGTACAGTACTTTTAATACGTGGATTGACACTGACTTCGGGCAGCGATAATTTAGTATTTGTGCCATTTGTTGTTGGTAGTTTTGTTGCGTGATTTTGCTTTCGAGTTACTTGCATTTGACCCTTAAAATACACAAGGAAAAATGAATGCAAATTAATTTTGTTGAATTTGTCATTGGCACCTTATTTTCAAATGGTTGGTCATCTAATAGAACTGAATTAAAATTAAATACATCCAATTGATGTAGACCCGTACCAACACTTTTCGCTTGAACTTTACGTGTTGTTGTCGGTGTTGGCGTTCGCGGTAGGTGATTATAATCACTATTAATTGTTGCTATATCAATAGATTTTGTCTCTCGAGGAGGCTGTGATTTTACTGTTGTAATTGGATTCGATGTGACAAGTGCTGCTGATGTAGTGGAAGCAGCGTTTGTCACTGAACGTGCGGATGGCACTCTTGAATTATTGTTGTTTTGTACATTGATGATGGTTGCTGCAGGAGTTGGTGCTCGTTTAGTGATTAGTTCAGCTGGCAATGGTCCACCTCCATCGCCAGATGCCCCATGACTAGCTAGACCGTAATAAACCGTCGGATAATTATTATTATTATGAATTGAATTTGGACGTGAGTTGGATTTCGATCGACTATTGTGGTTGAAGCCCGTTTCATAGCCATACATTGGAGTTGATCGGCCATTTGATTGAGGTTGATCTGGACGTAATTTGTTTAGAGTTTTCGTTAATGCTGCATTCACATTTTTGACAGTGTCTATTTGACTTATTCGTACACTATTGCTCTTTAACCAAAAAAAACCGTATAATTCAAGTAATAAGAGTCTTCATAGTACTTACATTGTCACGCTGAGCTGATAAATATCGTCGATCACTCCTAGAAAACGTTTAGATTAAAATAACGACATTAATCATAACATAGTGGTAAATACTCACTGATTAGGTTCAACACCTAAAAATTCTTTGACTTGTTTTAATGGACGCTGATTCTGCTGTGGTGTTTGTTGATTTGGTGGCTAGAAAGAAGAAACACTACTAAACACTATACTTTGTCGTTTCATTCATATTTCACACACCGAATGTGCTCGTGGATTATTCACATCCCCATTAATCCCGAACGAGGTTAACGGCGTTCCTTCGCTGTAAACTGTATGATAACGTTTTGGTGCAGATCCACCAGAGGATGAGGAAGTAAACGTGACTTCTGGTCGGCGATTTTCTTTTTCCTACGAAAAAGAGACATATGTAATAAAAATCGAAAAATAAACAATTCCCATTTTACCAATGGCATACACTTGAGAATGACGCTTGACTAATTAAGACCACTTATGCGGAGACGAAAAAATGTGACTTTTGCATTTTTTTTTTGTCTAACAAATATTTTATTGTCCCATAATAAATTTTATATAATGAAACTGAAATATTATTATGAGTAGACACACATCACATCATATTTGAAATTATTAATATTGTTTACAAAGGACACTTGAAAATTGTGAAAAGAAACACCAAATTTTTTATTTAGAAAAAAAAATTCGTATACTGTTTTCTTTTTGACAATTAACATATCAATTATTTGTAAATCGAAAGAAACAGGAAGAATAATTTGAATCACGTTGCAAAACGCGTATAAAAAAAGCTTGATCTAGTAGTCCCGCAGATACAACGGAACTCACTCATGTGATAATAAATGATTACCCTTAATTAGAGCCCTCAGTTGTAGGAAAGGGATATACTGATGTGCGATTCACATACATATTTCATGAGTGATAACTAGTATTGTGAAGTCCAACTCAAACTGAAGAACAATGAGATGAAAAGGTTCAATTTTGCAGAACCAATCACTATGGAAAAAAAAATGGACCGTGTAGATCGAACTTCATGAGGTTGTAAAGAAACGCCTTTGATATATAACACGTTTATCATTTAAGCTAATAATAACTTCTCTTGTGCATCGCCCAATGACGAAACGCTTTTCTTTCTTTTGAATAATGTTACTAGTTGATTTTCAGTACTTTTATTTACATCTATTTTTCAGAGTCATTTCCGTCGAAAAGCATGATGGAAGTTACACAGATACTTTTTACTCATCTTGGATGAAGATCACTAAGCTAATATCGTTTAGACTAATCTATTCGTCTTCGATGAACCTGAAAAGTTTGAATCTCTAGGTTTTGAGAGTAACAAGATCTTTAGTGTAACAAGGTCTAGAGTGTGCTATTTTGTAGAGAATATTCAGCTACATTTGTGCAGAAATTATTAGAATTAGCGAACATGTTTTAATAAAATCATAGAACATCTTAGAATGCCAGTCATGTACAGCATTTTAAATTTTTGAGTAAAATAAAAAATCAAGAGTGTCACAACTCTGTAAAAACATGTTCGTTAATTCTAATAACTTCTGCACATATGTAGCTGAATATTCTCTACAAAATAGCACTATCGGACCTTGTTACTCTCAAAACTTGTAATGACTGCCTGGACAGTCAAACTTTTCAGTACTTTTTAGTACAAACGATATCAGATTAGTGATCTTCATCAAAGATGAGTCATAATAAAATGTGTTTCAATAAAACAGCAAGAGAATATGAAGAGACTATCTCGAGTTAGGTATGAATTCTGTAATTGGCATAGAAAGCTTGTTATAACTAAATATTCTAGATAGTGAACTTTTCTTTTGATAACAAGTGCATTAATATGTGAGCTAGACGGAAGACCGAGTTACAATATATAGGTTTTATCAAAAAAATTATAAATAGAAATCTTCAGCAGGAAATCGAATACTCTATTCTAGGACAAAAATATGCACGCAAATCCACTGACTTACCTTGTACTTTTGAAAATCTAAAATAATAGGTTTATTGTGTAAAGTTTGTTCCTTATTGGATGTTATTATTTTATTTGCACCGTTTCCTGCTAACATCTATATATTGTTGTAAATATGAATTATCATTCTTTCAATCATATTAATAAAAATGTGATCGAAATACTTTTGAGCAATGTTAATCAAGAAAAGCATGTTATTTCCAGAAAATGTTTGTCATTTTTTTTTCTTCTTCTAAATCTTATACTGGTACAAATACAGCAGCATGCGTTAATATCCAAAAATAATTATACGAGCACGGGTTGAGAAAGTGCTGCAGTTTTCTTTTTCAAATTATTGAATCGTTGTTTGAAATAAAGAAAAACAAATAATTATACGAATCACAATATGTGCAAAAGAAACGAAACCAAAAAAAATCATATTTTTGTTTAATATAAAATACAAAAAGAAGCAAACGCATATATATCAGTAACCGATCTCATATGTGGAAAGCGAACCGTCTAATCGTCATTTTAATTTTCAATTTTTTTTTTTGTGTTGAAAAGAAGTGAAAAAAATCTTGTATATCTCTATTTATTCTCTTCTTCCTCTTTTATTTATTTTTCAGATAGAACTTTTCTTTCTTTCTGCATAAAATAAAACTTTTACAAGAAAATAATATAGTTAGTTCGAGTGCTTCAGTTTTCGATTAATTCATACAAAAAATTCAGATAGACAACGTGTCTAATGTACAACAGTGTCAGTTCAAAAAATTCAAAAAAATGACTTTTATTTCGACATTTTTTTTTTCTTGTCTGATCAAAATGTTTGGCTTTTTTTGAATGTTAAACAGTGTACTTTAGAAAAGAAAAAAAGAACATATGATTAAAACACTGTCAAAGTTCAAATAAATACAATATAAAATTCAAAATATTTTATATTATTATTTTTTGAATAACTTTTAATTAAAGAGATATTGGCTTGCTGTTTTTTTTTATTAATCATAAAATAAGCTTTAAAATCTTTATCAAAGATAGAGTTCAAACGGTTTTTTAGAAAATTCGTTTAGATATACAAAATTTGAAATCGCAATATTTTTCTCTTGTAATATTAGTAGATAGCTCAAAGTAGTCTCTAACAATTGGGTTTTATCATAGCTCTACATTTCTTATGATTTAGGTATGATATTGGGGATCCCAAAAATTCTCGGAGTGGGTGATGCGAGATGACTTGTAAAAACCTTTAACATAACTAAAACATATGCTATCAACTACACTCAGTCTCATATCATGGCAATGTTTATTTTTATCAGAAATTTTATAAACCAAGCGAAAGCCTACAATCATGTAAAATAGTTAAAATATAGTATTTTTCAAAGTTTTGAAGTGTTTCTCTATTGATTTTGACTCAGTTTTGAATTTTTCAATTTTGTATGTCAATCGTCTAAAATAAGATATTTTATCTGAAGCAGATTTTTACTAAGTTTTTAAAATTCTTAATGAAAATACACATCATCACAAGATTCATCGTAGCCGATAACATATGTTCTATTTGTATTTAGTTTAGTTTACTATTATAATTTAGACAGTTATAAGTGTCTATTTTATTTCTGAGAACAAAAAGAATTATAGTCTTAAAAAAACAAATCTTTTCTTGCGTCAATATTTGAAAAATATGATCAGTGACGAAAAATGTTTTCTTTTTCTACTATTCTTCTATTGTGTGACAAATATGTGACAGGATGGAGTGAATGTTATGTGACAGCTTCCGGTTTGTAAGTTAGCCATCATTTTTTAAAGATTATTACCATTATAATACTCAGAGGAATTTACTCGATCTTTTTTTGATCTACAATCTAAAAAAAAGTGTTTCAATAATCCTTCTAGGAATTTAGGAGAGTATCACCATGTAGAATCCTGTAAGATTTAGTAATCGTGTTAATAAACCTGAACAAAATAGGTTTTCTGTTAAGACATATTAAATTTTATTTCTTAATACACAAATTAAAATAATTGTCAAAATAATTTTACTTGTACGAAACATTGTAATTCGTACATGGGGTTGGCTTTATAGTTAAAATAGTCAAACTTCATTTATCTTTGGTTGACAAAATATAGAAATGATTTATTCGGAAGAACTGGAGAGGCTTTGTACTATACCGTTACACTTGTTTAAACTGTCTAAAAAACTTTATGAGTTATTTTACAAAATTGAGAGTGAATCGTTAATAAAGCTATTGAGGATATCAACATTAGGCGCTTAATAAACGCAAAATGGACTAAATTTCTTTTGTCTAAGAGTCTTGCTAATGAGGATATTAGAACCACATAAAAATTGACTAAGTCAATACGTAGTCAAATTTTCAATTATCGTCAAATTGTAACGAATTTTGATCTCACTGACAAACGAACAAATGAAATGTGCCTGTCATCTTTCATCTTTCAATGATTCATATCACCAGCATATCATAACTGGTGATTTAAAAGTTGTCCAGGATAAATCTCTTCAAGACTTATTTTGAAAAGGTCCTGAAACTATGAAAAAGCTGAAACAACAGAGAGTTAATTATCGAGTGTACAAACCAAAACTAAAATGACAGATACTTTTGAATGAACTAAAGTAGATACAAATAAAGGTCGTAATTATGTCCATAGATAAAGCGAGCAAGAACGTAGCTGTTGTTGGCAAAAAGTTTTATTTACAAAAAACGCTGGAAGAAATTGGCTATGTTAAATCTTACAACAGATACAAAATAATCGATACGGAAAAGCCAGCAACAATTATCGATTCTCAGTGCCAGTTTTTAAAGCACAACATCGAGGTGTCAGATAAAATGAAGTTGTTACTGTTTGTTTACTGGATTTCAAAATTTCATAAAAGTCCAATTAAACAACAATTTATCATATAATCATCGTACTGTTGTACAAAAAGGTGAGCACAAATTCTGTGTTCTACTTTACGCTTGATATACAAACAGTAGATTATATATTGTACAAATATCAAACTTTAAACAAAAAATCAATCGGTTTTAGATAATAGACAACTTGTCCCATGTACTCAATCAGATAAAAGAGATTAATAAGTAAAAATCTCCTAGAAACATCGAAACGTACTAGCATTTCACAAGATCTTTTGATTAAAAGCATGAAATGGATAGTGAACAAAAGTATTCTGTCAAAAAATACCGTTATAGTAGCCAACAGTTAGTTTACTAACTTTCAAAGCAATTTCAATGTAAAGAATAAAAGTAGCAAAAATAAGTTTAATAATAGTTTAACATGTGTTTGCAGCTGCTGTTATTATTATTATTCAAAACATTGTCCATTAGAGAAAATAATTAAAAATCAATTAATTCTAACAAAAATTTTGTTCAACCAAATGGCACAATTTTTAGTTGAAAATTGTTATGTTACTCTCGGATGAATAGTAATTCAACAAATCAGTGGTATTCCAAATTATTAAATTGAAATTATTATAGACTACTTTTTTTAACGATCTTATTTGCATGGATCGATATGTGGTATTTCCACTATCGGTATTTGGGTATTAATATCGATACCACTCATACCTAGCTCTAATAATTTTTGTCTAAAAGACCAATCGGTTTTGAAAATCTTGATAGAAAACTATGAAGTTAATGGATTAAATGTGACATATTAATATCAAACAGAGCTGGCAAATAGACCTATCTAATAGTGGAAGTACATATACATAAGAGACGAACAATACATATAAATAACTTTTGTATGATATAATTTAACTTTTTCAAGTCTCATCGAGATCTTCATGGAATCAAACAATGTGCAATGAGATCGCGAGACTTAGCAAAAATAGTCTCTTTTTGAATTATGCACGGAAAAATTAGTACAGTGCAGAAAAAACTGAGATTTTCCTAGTCGACGATCAGTTCGGTCTAAAAAGTGGAATCAGCAATGCAGTTTTATCGGAGCTGAGTCAGATTTCAAATGTATCTTCTGATTTAGAGATGAAAATTCTGAGCGGCTTATTCAGCTTTGAATATGGTGACAAAACCAGGACTGGATTTTCTGACAAGTGACAATCTCAGAGATGCCTGAGCTGCAGCTCTGCAGCTGAGAAAAATTTAGAATAGTACAAAAATTAGATAACCTTGACTATTACAAATACTCAAGAACGGTGACTTTTCCTATCAAGCGCACTCTGTATGTTATCGTCATCATGTAGTTGAATTAGCCATGGAGGCACTGATAAGAATATTCAGCTCTGAATCAGTCAGAAGCAAAAGAGAAGAAAACAACTTTTTGTAGAAAGTAATTTTCAGCTTTTTGGAACTGATTGTCGACTAGTGCATGAAGAATTTTGTAAAAAAAACGTGAGAAGAAAACAATTTTCGCGAAACATCGGCGTATGACAACCAGTTCTCAATGTAATAGTCGAATTATTAGTGATTTTCTAGAAGGACTTTCAGATAAAAGAAGAAAATAGTTTAACTTGTATCTCCATTCAAAACTTGTTATCAGCAACGTATTAACTTGTCTGACAAAATTTGTTTTGGTATATTTGCAATAGGGTTATTACAATATCAGACCGCTTTATTCTTAGTTAGTAAAGTTGGTATGCGAAAAGAATTACTTGAGTTATACCAAATTGCTAGACATCGACTGAATCTTATAAAACCTTGTAATAGACTATTAAATATTTCATAGTCATAATTCAAACATTAAAGAAAACATTATGCAGCATTTGATGATGTAGTTCTGACTACAACAATGCGTCTGTGTTTGATAACAAGATAGATAGAAATTGAGAAGAACACCGAAACACAATTCCTAATTCAAATTAACATCAGATCTGTATGAAAAAGTGAATATTTTCTGAAGTTCATTTCTACAGAAAGTTTTTTTAAGAAAACTTAATTAATCAAAGAAAAAATTAACAAAATTTTAGTAATTCGATTTGAACAAGCCATTTTTGAGTGAAAAGTAGAATAGGTGTTTGTGAATAAAGGAAATGAGCATTTTTGTAATCCACCAGTAACTCTGAGAAAATTGAAAATCATTGTATTGTCTCTCATATCATAAATGGTAAATCTTTATTTTCCTCTCCGATGCCGTAATACAATGATCCATATCGATTTGTTTCTGGTATATGAAAAAATGACATACCAAGCCATTTTAAACTTCGTATTTGTATTAGTCCAGTTCCACGTTCATATTGTACACTCCATGAGCCTGAATGTACAACATAATAATTCTAATACATTGAAAAAGGGGAGAAATAACAGAGATACCTTTTGGAATATCTTCATCAACTGTATCGAGAAATTGAATACTTTTGTCGAGACTAGCACGATAGAGTAAACTTTTTTGTTGTAATTGTATTGGTTCACGAAAATGAAAGTAATTAGTCAGTTTACCAGCTTCAGTAGCGGTTAAACCTGAAATACGAAACAATTTACGTTTATTTCAAGCAGGATGCTCGATAATTCACCTTCAAATGTTCTGTTTCTTTCTACATCACCATTTGGCTGTAAAACGTATGAACCACGCGGAATTATCAACGAGTCTTGTTCAATTTGCCATAATACTGCAGCTAATCGTTCTTCTTCGCGTAATCTCGCCTAGAACGAAACGACTGTTCGATACTCACTGATGATAAAATAGATATCTTAGTCGAGATTAGTTCGTGATCTTCACTTCTATTGAGAAATCCGGAGTAAAATATTACCTTTTCTTCGTCGATGTTTTCCTCTTCTGTTCCTTCGTTTGTCACCGTGAACTTTTTCACTTCGAATTCATGTGATGCATCACCCGTAAAACGTCCTTGACACATTGGGGACAATTCTTTTGCCTCATCTGTTGCAGCCGTTAACATTGACCAATTAATACAGTCTTTGCTAGATCAAATAACAACATAGGTTAAGTTTCAATCATGCAACAACGTTTTCACGTCATACCTGTACAAAAATTGTCTCTCAGTTAGTTCATTTTTTGAACGTCCTTGCACGATGAAATAATCATCGGAAATACCCAATATCTTACCCCATAAATGGATGGATTTAAATCTGTATTGCTCTTTCAGAATAACCATCGATGTTTGTAGAGCAGCTCGTTGTTCAGGACTAAATACAATGCCGCTATAGGCCAGTAAATCAACATCAAGACTAAAGTTTTTAGATTCAATGCCCATTTTTCTTTCTTATCTCTCTTGTATTTATTCCTGAAACCGCTTTAAAAATGAGTAAATAGTCAAAGACGCGTATTACATAGTAACAACTTGCGACCATTAATAAAAAACATTCACTTCGTTTCCTACGACAGCCTTCATCACGTACTTTATCCTTTTCATGGCAAATTTTACATATACAGTATTTTAACTTTATTATAAGAAATATTGTAAATGAACAGAACTTGTTAGCCTTCTGAATGCTGTGATGTCGCGCAACTACTGCATCTGTACTACACGAGTAATTATACCATAGTATACAATAGTGCGTTTTTTTGCTCTTGATTCTTTAAACAAATCTGCCACCGAATTACAAATTTATAGACGTGTACAAGAGAGAATGAACTAGCTAGACATATATATCGAAACATACATAAACCATAAAAATTGGATGATCAAGGTTTAATCTCAAATGTGTTATAGATGATATTCAATTGAACCTAACATGAATTTGTAAGAGACATGCGTTATTTATTCGAAAAGAATACTCAACTAATGTTACAGTCTCACTCTCTCAATGGTATTAATATTGTAATAGTAGAAAAAAATGTCAGTGCTTGACTTCTGTTCTATCAGCAAGCAGTATAGCCTGAATTATAATTCAATTGAGATGTCAGTCTAAATGAAATTCTATAACACTTCAAGTCCAAAGCGATATGTTCGACAAGTTAAAGAACTTGATTTGTAACTATGGAATGAAACATCATCAAACAATTGTTCTTTACTAGTTCAGAGGTGAGCGAATCCGAGTCCAAGGCATGAACTGAACAAACCGAGTTCGAGTCCTGAGTCCATTTTGAGTCCCCTAATTTTTCAAGCTTTTTTGGTTGTTGTTATTTATATTTCTTTTTTCTCCTGTACTGTATAACTCATTAATCTTGTTATAATAGAGAAAAGTCACATAAGTAGACTTGTATTGCAAATCTCTGTTCGCTACATACGCATACACACCAGGGCTCGAACCAGGCCAGGCAGCCTGCCTGTCTGCCTGGGCCTCCGTGTTACAGATAGGCCAGGCTACAAATTTTCGGCCTGCACCAGGCTAAGGCAGACCAGACCCAAACTAAAATAGATTCAGGCAGACCTTTGAAAACACCAGGCGGCCTAGCCTGATTATTAATGAACACTACCCTAGTCGAACATCTTGAAACCAAGATCTTGATATCTTAGATTTTTTCGAAAAGATCTTGGCAAGATCTTTCGTACAAGATGTCAAGATATTTTTGTTCCTAAGATCTTGCCCATGATCTTGCGTACAAAATTCCAAAAATTATCTTGTATCCAAGATCTTGACTGTAAAATGATTTGCATCCAAGATCATGGCTCAAGATCTTTGATACAGAAATATTTTGACATCTTGTACCAAAGATCTTTGAGTAACCATTGGTTATCATTTCGCCGTCTTATTTTGGCGATGTCATCCTATATATGAACACCCTATTTTGTGTCTAATGTTACTATGTTTTCGTCGACAGCAGAGTCAAAACTCCATGACGGAGGCATTAGGGATCGTTCATCCTAGCGGATGAAATGTTCACCACTGAGCGATGAATATTCTTTGTTCCCACACTTGTTGAAAAAATGCAAAGAAAAAAGTTATTTTTGAAATATGACGGTTTTTCAAATGTTCAAGGTCCTGGGTACAAGATATCAAGGAATATCCGTACTCAAGGTCTTGCGTAAGATCTTGGGTGCTAAAAGGTCTTGAGATCTTGTACGCATTTTTTCAAGATCTAGTGCCAAATCCTAACGTAAGTTCTTGGGCAAGATCTTGGTTCCAAGATGTTGAACTAGGGTGTGCACCACTAAATCCTGACACGGTTGAGGATATCTTGTTAGTTAGATCAGTTCAGAAAACACTTGAACAAAAACCAAATTTTTTGTGTTACTAATGTTACTATTATTTGTACATTTTGTTTATTAAAAAAATAGTCAGGCTTCTACATACTACGCCGGGGTAGGTCAAGAGCAATGGCAGGCAGACAGACGAGGCCCAGGAAAGATATCTACAGGCCCAGGCAGATCTAAACATTACAGGCCTGCCGCAGGCAGACCAAGTCTCAAAAGTGTCGGCCTGTTTCGAGCCCTGATACACACACACAAGATATTTTACTTTTTTCTTTTTACTACTCTTGCGCAGTAAGAAGTATTTCAATTTTTATTTTTCGTTAGGCATAAAGTTATATGTTCAGTTTCTACCGTACAATGGAATTCGGGCTGTTATTATGTATCCAAAAAAACTGCTGTGCTAATTTTGAAAGAGAATAACACTATGCGTCTATATATCCCATACTAATATTGAAACAACGTAAACGTTTCTCTGTTCATTTATGTTAAAATTTGAATCGATCGGACTCCAAATACAAAAATTCAAGTCGAAATCCGAATCCATCGAAAAATCCTGCGGGCCGGACTCGCCCAACCCTGGTAAGTCACGTGTGTACTATTCTGTAAGTTAGCGTTACTTCCATTGAATAACATCTATATTTTTTCTCTTTCTTACAGCATTTCTGCACTATTCATATAAATCAATACTTTCACTGTCATTTTTTCCGTTTTTTCATAACTAGTGGTTCTGGTCAGTTCAAGTTTTTTGTCCTAGTGCCATCTAAACCCTCTAAAGTCGTGATAAATTAGTTATTCAGTGTTCATCCTATTCTGGCCATATATCTCGATTAGATATTGACGAAAACCTTGAATTTTTATTGCTTTTTGTTACCGTGCAATAGCAAATTTATTACAGTCAAGTGAGGTTCGAAGGCTGTCCCAGGACCACCTACATATGCCATGGCTGAAGCAAATGTAATAAAATCTTTCTTTTTTTTTACCGTAGACGTGGTCTAATGACAAGATTATTTGTAAAAATTGTAAAGACTCAAATTGATTCTTAAGAAAGAAATACTACGAATATGTATATGATAATAGAAATCTTAGTTGTTCACCTGTGTTTTTGGCTCAAAGTTTTCTAGAAAAAATTGTACCACTTTTATCAAAATCACAAATATATACATACTCTAAAAAAAGAAGCGTACCTTAACGAACCTTAAAAAAAGGGTTTAAGCGAGTAAACGATTTACGAACACGACTATTAAACTCTTTTCTGTGTTTAGCAGCGCCGTGGAAAAACACTTTCAGTTCTTTACAAAACCAAACAGTATTTTGAAAAACCCTTTTCGTATCTTAGAATACCTAAAAGGGTTTAGTTCCTAAACCTATATTCGTTCTGTATAGCAGATCCTCTAAACCTTTTCTGCTATTTTCAAAATACCTTTTGGTTTTGTAAAGAACTGAGTGTTTTTCAACGGTGCTCAAACTCAGAAAAGAGTTTAATGGTTATTTTCGTAAACCTTTTACTCTTTTAAACCCTTCTTTTTAGGATTCAGTGAGATACGTTTTGCTGTAGAGAGTAGTGATGAGCTAAGTTCTTGATAAACGATATTTGCCACTGAAATAAATTAACATTATTGTAGATATGATCATTGTGATAATGATTACCGTTGTGACGATATAACTATTTCCAGAAATACCTCTCAATCTATACTCATACACGGCTGCAAATGTTAAACATGTCGCTGTTGGACATTGATTCTTTTTTGCATTTTCAAATACATCGGAATCATTATCGTTTAATTTAACATTGTCCAATAAATAATTTGTAACAACAGAACAAAAATAAACTATTTGATCTTCTTTACTTATTCGATCAAACAAAAGTGTATCATTCATTCGATGTGTGGTGATAACTCGAATGTATTGATGTGATGGTAATGGTTTGAGATCAGGTATATCAGAATTATGCATTGTATTATCGTTTTTGACATACCATTTTATCATGTAGTTTTCTGTTTTGGAAAAGAAATCACACAATATCCTTGGTTTTAAAAGATCGGACAAGCTATATTTTGAACCGATTGATCCGCGTTTTCTCTCTTCATGCCAAAATGCTGGTTCCCCTACAAAAAAAAAGAGAAAAATTCTTACTTTTCTTGTATTGCTTCCAATAAAGTACCGTACCAATTATCCAGTAACACATTGTATCATTTATATTAGTTTTATCTGTTGCTTTGAATGTACTCAATATATCAATATAACCAGGATAATGAATTGTTAATTGAGAGAATGTAGGATTATTTTCACTGTGATCATATTTTACACGTGTTTTATAGGGTATTGGCTCAAATTTTGTTACATTCCCATCACGGCAAGAGCGATCAATAGCATCAAACTCTGTATTAGGTATTTTTATATTCCACTGAATATTTTTCGGATGTGAAGTATAATGTTTAATATAAACCTTGTTCGTATGAAGATAACCGTATACAAACGTTAAATTTGGATTTTCTGTATCAATACTCCGTGATGATATTATAAAAATCACCAATCCAAATATCGGATAATACATACATCAGTTTTGACTCACCGTTTTTTTAATTATTCAACATTTTCTTTATTGAACTTTATAATGGAATTGGATACTAACTGTATAACATCTGCTAATAGGCTCTTAGTATCACATGCCGAGATAATATTTAGATATCGAATATCAAATATACAGTTGTATAAATTCGGCGCCTTTTGCTTCTTCTGCAATAAAAAACGTATTCTTTAACAAAGTTCAATTGTGTTTGCGTTTTGAAAACAATAATCAGATATGAATCAAAAATAACTGATCACTTTTGAAAGATAAACTTCCCTAACTTTTATCATTAAAAAAAAAAGAAGTACTATTTTTGCCAATCTTTTAATTGAGCAAGCGGATTTGCACAGCAAACATTTTAAGTTAAAACGGAGCATGTACAGCATTGTACAACGTTGTTTTAAAAATTTACAAGCAATTTTCTACAAATCCTAAAACTCTATCGACGAATGTGCAGGTTTTTCTCTCGAAGCCGTTTTTTTTTCAGTCTTGGCTTCATCATTTTAAGACTAACCCGAAGCCTCCATCATCTATTCGAGTGGAGATCTTTGTAAAACACGAATCGCTCCATGTCGATCTTTGTTCAAGCTGAAGCTGTTCAAGTGTCGCCACAAAAAAAAGGAGATTATTTTGTTAAAATGTTGAATTTCATTATTTCAATATTTGATATTAGTAACATATAATATTCGTTTATGCCATATCGATAGATTTTTACATAACGCAATTGTGACAATGTTAATTTAGATGAGCTTCTAAGAAATACAAAAGAAATTAACTGAAGACTCGATGCTCGTATCGCAACAAAATCTTGAAACCGTCTATATTTTGGTTAATTAATTTGTATCGAGTACAAAAATGGTGGTCTTGACTAATGTTTATGAGAAATAAAACGATGTTTTAACGGAAAACAAACTAAACATTAGAATTTTAGAATATTAAAAATGATTCTCACATGTCGGATAAATATAACCGGTAATGGTAACATATCAATTTCCTGTCTAGTACTTGTTAAAACCCTGTTGCGTGCAGATATTTGCATCGTTAAATTATCCACCGATTAGGCCGAATCCTTCGTTACAATTATTCTACCGCAGCCAAGTGTTTACGATGTAATCTTTACGAACTTGACACATTCCAATCATCATTACGGAAACAATTTTGAAATGCAGAGAGAGAAGCAAATTATTTCTTTTAAATTACGCTCTCGATTCTTCTTTAGTTTTTACAAATACAAAAAAAAACAGAACTATCTAAGTATTATAAACTGCTATAGACATGAAAATCGAAAATGTCTCATAATACAGACAAGAATAAATACAAACAACAAAGACAAAATACACAAGCTGTTCATGGCAGAAAAACAGTATTATATCAACATCAGTGTTTATAAAAAAAAGACAAAAAAAAATATATCCAACAAATTTTGTACATTGGCAAAAAAAAGACAGAGTAGTGTCACATTGACACAAATACGTGGACGTTAAGATTAAAGAAAAATATGACTGAGAGAGAAGATGAGTGAGTTTTCGGATCCATAGATCGTAATGTTGGTATTTGCATTGCTTAGTCACTCTTTTTTTTTGGTTTTTGACTTGGATATCTAACTTGATGCCGATGTAGAACCAGCGTCAATTTTAGTAGCTGCTGTTTTTTTCGTAGCAGTAGTTGCTCTTTTTGATCTTGTCTGTTTTGGGATACTTCCGATCGTTCCAGATAGTTTCGCGTTTGGTTTATGTTTTGATACGGTGATACTTTTTCGTGTTGATGGAACAACGCGTTTTCCTCTCAGCATTGTTGTTTTCTTTGAACTACGAATTGTTCGAGATGGTGTTACATTTTGTTCTTTACTCTCATTAACCCATGCAACCAATTGTTTTAAATATTTTTGTTTTTCATCCTTATGAAGGTTATAGAAATGCTGAACAAAAAATAGACAACGTTACATGTGAAACGATAAAAATGTTACGTTGATGCTGCATGCATCGTGGAAATACGGTCAATATAGATTGCTTTCTCACTAAGATTTCTAAAAGTCATTCTGCATACAACATACTAGCGATTGTAAAAAAAAACACAGTTCATTTAAACGCTCTTCTTCAAAAAAACCCTATATTCTCAGTGATACAGTGTACTCATACATACTAGTTTATCTTGTTCAGCCATTTGTCTCCATTTCTGTGCAGCACCTTTTGTGAATGACTGAAAGAAAAATTACAACTGTTAGATTCGTCCAGATGTTTTTCCAACGGAAACTTACTCCAAGATCTGCATCACCCCGTTCAAGTGTATGCAAGTAGAGTGAAAAGGCACTTCTCGGCCTTTTTGTTGGCAATTTTTTTATATGCTAAAAATAAAACATTGTCAAACTAACTGCTCTTAATGCCTATTCTCGTACTCATACAAGCCCTTTTTCAATTTTTCTTGCTTTTTCATCGTCAAGAATCATGGACAAACTAACTATATTTAATTTTTTCCTTTCTTTTTCGTATAACGTTTTTTGATCTTGTGACTGTTGAACATAAACCTGAAAAAGTATTGATAAGAATTTAATATAATTCAACAAAAGTTGATAACATCTGAGAAACTTTTAGTTTACGTTTCTATTCTTTCTATGATTTTTTACAAAATGTATAATCTTTTAAAGGCTTTATGAGAATTTTATATTTTTCTAAGATTTTTTTCTTGCTGTGAGTTTTCCAAATTTTATTTTTGTTACTTAAGTTTTCTCAAGATGCAAAAGGAAACTTAAGCTCCTACACAGTTGTCCTATGTTTTCTTCAAAAATTTCTCAAAAGAGCAGAGCAATAGAGAAAGCATTGTTGGTTTGTTGGTGAAAACTGCTTATTCTCGTTTCAGGTTAAGCAGCGCTGCTAAAAACACGAGAAAATATCATTTTTGTATTGGTTAGGCTTTTTGAGCGTATGAGATTATTGGGAGTGATTTTTTTATGCCTTTCTTTTCTTCTCGCAAAGATCGATGAATACATGTGTCGTTAGTTATAGAGATGTGGGCACAGCCAGAAGAGAAAAATGTTCCCACGTCCAAAACTGTGTTTGAATAATGTTTGTTAGATTGTGAATATATCTTTAGTTTTGCAATAACTTTGAAATTTGATCGTGAAAACTGCAAAATACAAGGACATTTCTTTGGTTGTTGCCACTGGTTTGAAAAAATTCATGTTCTCAGCAACGGAAAAAGATGATTTAAAACGACTCTGTAGTTTTTTCTTCATAGTTACGATGGTCAGAATGAAGTAAAAAGAATTGCTCTTCTTTGGATCTATAAAGATTTGATTGTTTTTTTTAATATGAAAATCGTTTTGAAAACCTTAAAAATGATTTTGTTCTATGTAACTCAATGAGCCCTATCCAACTATGACAAAAAAAGGGCAAGATTTTTTTACTTGAGTTTCACATTGCCGGCACCCTATATATAATCAAATTCTTCCATTCTTATTCTTTTTGTCTGATGATGAAGACTTCATCAAGCTTGAAACTGTTGCAAAGAAATAGATTATAAATTTGTAATAAATTATAGAAAGAATAGAATCCTAAACTAAAAGATTCAACAAAAGTTAATACCTGTTTTTCTTGATCAGATAAATTTTTCCATATTTCGCCAATTTTCTTACTAATATCAGTCATTTTTAAACCTAAACATTGAAACTATAGAAATCATTCAGTTATTAGAGGAAAAGGAACATACCAGGATATTGCTCTTTAAAATCGTTGTAATTATGTTTAACAAATAAAGTAAATGGATTTTTTGCACGTAATGATCGCATTTTTGCTACAACATCAGCACTGATATTATGACTATCATCAGTCTTTGTTGATATGAGCGATTTTGAAGTTTTATCGTTTGTTGGCGTGGTCAATGTCGATGACGTTGATGTTAGCCGTGTATCTGACGAAAATATCGAACGTGAAGATGAAACAAGAATCGTTTGTCTAAAGAAAGAATGCAGATTAAAAACGGTTATTTTCATGTAAAACTCATCTTACTTGCTAATAACGTGTGGAACCAAACGTGTAAATATTGCAGTACTAAACATATTTTTCTTCTTTTAATCTAGTACAAATGTATCGTTGAAATAAATTTTAAAAAAGCAAGAAAGATGTGTTGGAGCTTGATCAAACGTCAAATAATTTCGAATGAAAAGTTGCAAAAATAAAAATATCAAACACATGTATTGTACACATACTTTCATGACTATGAAAGGATGTTGTAAACGGCAGAAATCTGGTTCTTTTGATGGTTGTTCATTCTAGTCTTTAAGTTTTGTTCAAACTCATATAGTCGAAAGAACGCCATCTAACTCGAACAGTGAACGAGGTGATACAGCTGAAACATAAAAATTCTTTGCAAAAACAGGTCAGATTTGTTTAAACTTCTTTGGAAAAGGATGTAGTTGCAACATGCTCCGGAAAGAAAAGAAGACATTTCAGGAATAAAAAAAACCTTTTGGTTAGAGTGTCTCAGAGATAACGTTCCTTGCATAAGAGCTTAGAAAGTCAGTTCTTCAAATTTCTACTTGTAAAAGCGATACTGCTCAATAATTTCTGAAATTTCCAAGCAATCCCATTTAATTTAGAGGAACTTTTGAAGTTTACAAGTTGTTAGACAAATAGCTTAAAACCGTCTATTTTCATTATCATCTGATCTTATGGATCAGAAGAAAGTCTGCCCACTAGTCAAACCATAAAATATAGGTCTCTGGTTTTCGACAATGTAGGGTAAAGTTTCATGGTTCTAACTCACATTTGGTAGCCAAAACTTCAGTAGACAGTTTTCGAAGGTCTTTTTTTTGCTCGAACGTTCTTCAAAAAGAATACGTTGAATTACATTTTGAAAAATGCATGATAGTCAAAAAAATAACTAAGGATCAAAAACTTTTTCTCATCTTACAATCAGCATCTACGAGTGAAATCACCCTACTGTTCGTGAGTTTTAGCCAGAGGTGAAGAATCTTCCAAAAAATCAAAAATTTCCCCTTCCCATCGATTAAAGTTTTTCCAAAATTTCCCTCAAGCTGTTTTATCTTCGCCGCTCACAGACTAACTTTATTTTTTTTTCAAAAATTTCCCCGGGTAATGCAATTTTTCAAAAAATTTCCGCTCCCGCGCGGGGGCGCATGAGGGAGTTTCTGTACCTCTGGTTTTAGCCTAGTCCGATACTTTAAGAAGAATTGGGGATTGAATATTGATCCGATTACACCCACACAAAACTTAAGATCGTGTCAAGTGCAAATTGCTCAAAAGATTAATCTCCAGGTCGGCTAGCGTCTGTTCTAATGACTCTTAGTAATGGAATCTGATCGAGTTGTAAGATTCAAAAAATCGACTGCTTTTATGACTTACTCTTCTTTCTAAGAAAAAGATTATGTTAAAGTAATCTGATAGAGCAGCCCAAACAGTGATTTATCTAGGTTTTTGTTTCCGGAGGGGCAAATCAAACTTTTGCAGGGAGAATCAAATATTTCGATTACAAATTTTTTAAGATAAGTTCCTAAAAAGGATAAAATGCACCTCCGGCTCCTCGCTCTAGATAAAGTACTGAACCTAAAGAGGGGTCTAACCTGTATTTTGTTTTCAATTTTCAACTCAATCTGAAGAGAACAGTTATACTTCAAAAGCCTCAGTATTAACTTGAGATTGGCATTTTCTGAAACAAACACTGTTGAAAAGTCATGAAGTCGGTATTTACTTGAACTTGTTCTTTGATCCAATATCTTATCCTAGATAAGCCCGAATACATCTCATGAACAGCTGGTAAACTTTTCATGAAATTACCCTGCGGTCTTGTAATCATCAAAATTGGGCTTCGCTTAGTTTCTCTTCTCAATGTGTAGGAAGAAACTTGGTCACAATTAAATAAAGTTCATAGACTTATGATGTTACGAGCAAACAGTTAAATTTAAATAAGATATTAGCATCTTATTAGTACAAAAGAACAATCAGTTATCTTTACTAAAACAATAGTACCTAGAAGACAAATGCACAATTATTAAAAGTATCCAGAATGATAACCATACACGGCTTTTATTCTCTCTGATGCAAGAAAGAGAGAAAAATAACCATTAACCACACAACTTTATTAAAGTGGATATAACAGGGATATTAACAGATTTTATTTCAATAAAGTTATCTATGAACCACTGAGTGACCACACTCTAAGGTCCTTCCAATATCATCCTTTTTGATGATATATATTTCTATTACTAATCCATCATATTGTCAATTGCTTTCTTATTCCATTGTTCGATTTCAAATAATAGATAAAATATTAATACAAAATGTTTAATCTTCATACAGATAACTAATCGTTTTTTTTTTTACCAAAAAAAGACAAAACAGAAGAAAAAAAAACAGAAAAGAAGAACAACAGAGACACATGCAAAAGATAGAACCTCAAAACAAAACAAAAATGAAAATCAAATATGGTAATTTTTTTGATGCGTGTCAGACAAACAGAAAGAAAAGAGACCTAGAATAACAAACGAAATACGGTAAAGACTTGTTTGTATATGTATTTTTTACCCCAAATTAAACAGTGTCTTGTTCATTCGCACTTTGTGGTTCTTCTTCTTGTTCTTCTGATTGAGGTTGTTGCTGTAGTTCATCATCTTGTAGCTGCTGTACTTCGTCACTTTCTTCTTCCATTTGTTCATCACCATTAACCTCTTCTTCTTGAGGCTGCTGATGTTGATCTTGATCTTGATCTTCTTCGCCAATAATAATTACTTCTGCATTATTTGTATCAAATTCTTCTTCATCTTCTTGATCTTTTTCATGCTTTTTATTTTGATCTTTTGATGATGATGAATCACGACATCTATTAGATAATACTTGATTATCATCTTGCTTTTTTCCATTATTATCGTGTCGTTTATCTTTGCCTAGTATTTGACTGGCATAATCAAATGACGAACGTGCTTCGTTTCTCAAATGATAAATGGCATCCGAATAACGTTTATATTTGTCTTCTGCATCTTTTAAATCACGTTGTGTATCGCGGAGACGTTTTTTCGTATCAGCTAATTGTTCACTATAATGACGATTACTTTTTTCAGATGAATTTAAATCACTTGTTAATGTTACTAGAAAAAAAATCATAACTATAATATATATGAATTGAAACTTCGATAGTTAATGACTGTGAGAATCAGAATCTATTATTATTAACACAGAACTCTACAACTAAAAATGACTTACCTATCTCTTTTTTCAAAACATCAATTTTTGCTTCAAGCGCTGTTTGTGTTTTATTGGCTATTTCCAATTGTTTTAATGCACGATCAGCACCAATTATACAAATATTGTTATCATGGCCGTCTTCCATAGCTGATTTATCTTTAGTTGACTCTGGACGTACACCAAATATAGCTAGTTTTTGCGGTAATAATAACAAATTGCCTAAAAAATATGAAAACGATGTAAATTTATATCTTTGAATGTTTTACATTTAATTGCTTACCTTTAGGTGCTAATGGATCAATATAACTTTCCTCTTGTACACTCGTTACTTCATGTTCTTCTTTTGTTCCAGTCGTTGTTTTGTCTGTTAAACGTCTATATTGTATCTTTTCGTCTTTAGCAACACGACTGACCAACATTTTGACCTCGAAAGCATAAAATATATGAAAAAAAGATATCGATCATATCGCTGATTTACCTCATTTTTTGTCAATGATAAACCGGACAACAACAATAGCTCTTCCACATCTTTTTCACTTAAATAACCACATCGATTACGATCAAAATATGTATACGATAATAATAATTCGGGTTTGACAGTTTGTTGACGTGTAACAACATTTTGTTTTGATTCATCGCTACCACGTTTTGTTCGACTATGACTACGACTTGAGCGCGTATTATCACGTTTACTTGTATTATTCGATGAGCGTTTTGAATCTGAACGTGTATCCTAAATATATACTCGATTCGGTTTGAACAATTTCTTTAAGAGGATTCGAAAAACTGAGAAGATGTATTTTCATTTTGTTTTCAACATTGTATTCAAATGTTTGTATCAAAAGTACAAACAAGTCTTTTATGATTGATATACAACGAATGGATTTTCTGTTGTCTCCACCATTTGTATTCTTAGAAACACAGATTTATGGTGTTTAAATTAACATTAGATTATTGATGGTCAAAAATAAATCTCTACGTCAGTATGAAACGACGTTATGTGATAAGTAGATCCCTGTGTAAATGTAACATTTTTTCATCCCTTTCTGATGTGAAAAAGATGTTTGGTTTTGATTCAGTTCAATTCGCTTTTGGAAAAACAGGAACCGATCCCATCTCTGACACATAGTAAACTTAGAAAAGCTTAACGTCTATTGTCTATACCTTTTTAGTGCTACTTTCATCTAATGTCGAAGATTTCTTTCTTGGAGTTTCTTCCTGAAAAACAGACAATCAGATAACAAATAATGACGATTTATAAGTTATATATATTGTTAGAATACCTTGCTTTTCGATCGTTTTCGTTTTCGCCCAGACTCTATTGCTTCAATAGTTTCATCATTTTCCTCATCGATTTGTTGTTGTTCTGGCTCTTGTGGCTCACTATGTTCTTCATTTTCTTGTTCAATATTTTCTTGTTCAGTCGTCACATTTCTCTCGTCAGCTTGTTCGTTTTCCTCTGCTTCTTGATTCGTAGTAGTTTCTTCTTCTTCGTTTGCTGTTACAATATCTTCATTTTGTCCATTATCAGTTTCCACAGTAGTAACTGGCTGTTGTTCTTCAATTACTTCATCATTTGTCATCTTCGTTTCTTCTTGTTTAATTGTTGTTGTATCAGTTGTTGTAGAGGATGTAGAAGTAACCTCTTTTACTTCAAGGCAATCGTATAATGATCGATAAATTTTATAACTATGATCACGCATTAACATTTCAGAAAAACATTCGGAAAATAAATACAACTACAATAAAAAACAACAACAATTTAAAGAAGTTTATTAATAATGAAACTAAAATAACTCACTTCAAAACATTTTTCTTTTATTGTATCATGATTTGCATAATTCAATAGGTAATGTAATGATACAACACGACAATCAAACTTATCACCTTTAGCAGTTGTCGGATGAATTAGTATTGAGCGTTGGGGAGGTAATTGATAATTTGTTTCAATTTCTTTACGTAATTTTTCTACATCAACTTGTTGTTCTTTTTCAGCTTTTGTTGAACGATGTTGTTCTTCTTTTTTGGTGCCAGATGACGGTGGCGGTGATACTGCTTTTTCACTCTCTTTTGTTGTTGTTTCACCTTTTTCTTCCTCAAGCTAAAAGAATTAACGACATTTAAGTAAAACGCTTACATTAACTGTTAAACACATACTTTTTCTTGTTGGATAAGTTTGCTCAAACGCTTACGTAAATCAGCTTTTAAACCGGTTACGGGTTGATCACGAGCTTTTAATTCAGCTTTGAGATCAACGACCTAAAGAAAAACAATCATTTCAATCCCACTGATAACACGGAGTTCTTGATCAGATCTTACTCGCATATTATCTAAATCCACTTTTGAATGATGCGTAGCTGTTCGTGATTGAAGTTCTTCATCCTAAGCAGAGAAATATCAATTAAACTTCTTTCTAATAAGTTTATAAAATAAATAAAAAACAAAAATGTTTATTTAAAAGACTGAAAAAAGGCCAATATTTTCCGTGTAATGCATCATTTTTTTTTGTAGTTTTTTTTACATACGCAAACTGGGTTACCAAACTTCATCATAGCAAAAGAGGGAAAGAGAGATAGAGGCAGAGAGAATAAGAAATAAAATAAAAAATAGAGATAGAGAGTAAAGAAGAGGAGAATAGTTATGTACAGGTGTTGTATCTTCATGAAGTTCTTCTTTGATTGTTTCATCACATATTTGTTTGTATAATTTTGATGTTTCTTCCCATTCCATACTGTTTGGCATACATGTCGATAGATCAGGTAAAAATACAATAACATGTTCAACTCGACTATCAATAAGACGACCTTTGTGTATTTCTTCTGGACGATGATATAATATTTCCAAATATCGGCACCTATGATGAGCACACACAAGATATATATATATACATATATAAATAGATGATTTTGATGTGATTCAAGGCGTTTTTTCGCTTTGTTGGTTATTCTTAAAAAAGAACAGGAAGAGAAACCATGGTATGTATGATATACATTCCTCTTACGCTGTTGGAGCAAAAAATCGTTGGCGATATATCAAATAACGGTGCGTAAATAAAATCGATTGGCCGACATTTGTATTCTGGTTTTATTTTGGATGGAATTTCAAGATTTTTAAGAATATTTTATAGACAGAAGGAAATTTAAAGAGATAGAGAATTACTGAGAAGATATAAAAACATAATAACATGTGCAGATTCTCAAAAAGAAAACTTTTTTCTTCGACTATTTTGAACCTGGGAAAAATAATATCAAGCACTATGATCTATCTGTGTCAAATGCTTCTACTAACTAATAGTCAATTTTCCACTTTACCACTGCTAACGCATCGTTTTTTTAAGATTGAACTTTCAGTAGCAGATCACCTAATACTAAACTTCTACAAAATAGCTAGAGAGCTAAAGTTCAGAGCCATCATGACACTTTCTTAACATACAATATGTTGATCTACGCTTACCAAGAAAGCGTTACCGTTGCAAAGATAGACTTTCTAGTATCATAATTCATAATACCGTTCCGAATACCTTTTTTTTGCCCAGAAAATGATAAGTATTGTTTTTTCGAGTTAGATGCTCAGGTACTCATTACATATCAAATATTAACATAATAATACCAAGAAAGATCTTCCTAATCGTGACATTTCAGAATCTTTCCAGTAAAAAACAGTTCATTAACTAACTGCTCTTCTAGCTTTAAAAAAATCTGTTTTACTTTGATTTGAATAATTACCACTGAATGCATTTGCTTAGGTCAATGCCACTTTGTGCCTGAACGGTACGGATTGCTGTTCGAATTAAAACTTGTGGATCTTTGTCTGGATTTTGTCCATCCAATGACTCGGACCAAGCACCACCAAGTGAAAAATATTCATTTTGATGTCGAACTCCAACTAAAAATTTAATTAATTTACTGGGATGTTCTAAATCATCTGGATTCGACGTTTTTGATGATGAACTATCAGCTACTAAACAAGCACGTGTAATTAAATGTTGGATGTCAGGTGATGACATAAGCAAAACCTAAAAATAGGCAGAATAGTTTAGTTTTAGAATTATTGTACTTTCAGTTATTATAACACTTATTCTAGTCCACTTACTCTAACACTCCATGTATAATCTGCATCAACTGGATCTAATACCGCTGTATCTTTGATAACACGAGGAACATTTTTATTAAATATATGAAATGCACATGGTACAATAAATTTTAGTGGACGATCAATTGGCATCGAATCATGCCATTTATAAGAGGCGTGAAAAAAATCACTTGGAATATGTAAACGGCTATAACGTGAACGTAGTTGAATAACATTTAGTTCGGAACTAAACAAAGATAAAAATATTTGTTCAAAAATATTTATTGTTTCACTGTGAATTCTTGATTGACTTACCAATCTAGCGGTCCTTTTGGCAATAAAACACTGTATTTCGGTGGTGGTCGTCGCTTTGGTGTGAGTGTTTTTCCTGTACGAGATCTACTACGTCGTGAGGATGAAGCAGATGGACTGGCTACATGACCACTACGATGCGATGTTGTTTGTCGTCCACTATCAGCATGAGACGTTGACGATGTATTATTATATCGATCTCGACTGCTATATGGGTCAATAGCATTATTAGTATTGAGGCTGTTTATTGAACGTCTGGAATTCATTGACGATGAACCAGAACTGTTACGTGGAGGCTGTCGATTCATATATGTGTCTTGTGATCTTACGGGAGCAGTCGTTCGACCTAGAAATAGAAACAACGAGATGGCTAATTAACGCTATTGATGAATTCTCTCTTTAATCTATCCATTAGACAAACGTGGCTAAAAAAGAACTCAGTGGTAGTTAAAATTTAGTATTTCCTAGTTCCCTAATGTCAATAAAACAAAATAATCACTGCTCATATAAGTCAACACTGTACTACTCATATTTCTGATATGGAAGAAAAGCCTAAACCTATAGCATGACCTCAGCTACATAAATGATGAAAGAATAATGAGTTAAAAACAACTTCTCACTTTGTCTTCGATTATCCACGGATCTTACGTCATAACCAATATACTTATGTGCACCATAGCCTTCAGCATGTTTCATTTGACACACAACACGATCTCCAACATGTGGTACAGGACCACTAATTGCACTAAATTGAAAAAAAACAAGTTCGTGATACTACAGTTATTCAATTTTATTTTTTTGTGTGATCTCATGATTTAACATAATGAGAGTGATAAAATAAGAGACCGCAGTTTTCTAATTTGTTATGAGTTCAAAAGATTTTGTGAGGATCTTGTATCGTGTCCGAGAAAAGTTAATGTTTTACAGCAAATTTTGAAGTTCTAAAAGGAATACATACTTCAATTTGAACGAAATTTCATTGTCTATAACACCATGATCACGATACATATTCGATACAGTCCCAGTATACGGTAAACTTTTTGCTGATGAAGAATATGATGGTCCCATTAACGATGTTGCCTAAACATATATAAAAAAACTTTAAAAGAAAAATCGCGATATGCATAGGTACAAATACCAAATCTGTATTTTAAACTTACACTCCAGTACCCCTACAGTATTTTCAGAGAAAACTGTGTACTTTTATTTTTTAATCTAACAAACAGCACAATACTATGCGTAATTACGTCGAAAAACGAGAGAATCGAGCGACTAAGATGACTTATTTGTTCTATCAGAACCGGTTAAACGAAAAGATAACCGAATCAATGGCTGAATGAAAATACTAAAAACTGAACTCGTACCTGTACTGCGAGTTAGATTACACATCCACTGAGAGAATAATCCGAATTTAATCTGATTTCCTTACTTGATTATGCATAACAGGATATAATGAATTGGCGTTTGACGAATAACTCATTGGCATTGGCATCCCACTTGATCCACCGATACCTACAAAGCAAATACGTTCACTTTACATCTACTTCTCATCAAGTATTATTCAATAACTTACTGCGTTGCCAACTACTGCCTTTAAAAGCCATAATTTATCTGAAAACAAACGCAGAAACTATATAAGATTTAAGACAATTTTGACCATTCGAGCGATCATACAGAACCGAACGGCATTTAAGCCGACAAAAGAAACATTTAATTTTGTGAATTATTTAAGTTAGGATTTAAACCAGTGTTCGTTGTTCCGAAAAGTTACGTGAAAATGTCTAGATATCATAGAAACCGTTACTGCAACACTTTACCATGATGTTGGCACACTTTTACTATTAGCAGCTCTTGAGCCCCCCTGCAGCTCAAAGACAGTAAGCATTCTTTAATGACTTATGCTACAAGATGACTTAAAATGACTATTTCGCTTCTTTTACTTAAACGTCAGACAAATAAAAGCATTCCTGGAAACTAAGCACAAAATTGATGTTTATTCACTAAATTAGTGTTCTGCAGATGAAAGTGTATGGTGGTCAGAGATGCAAAATCCAACAAACCGGTTTCCAAGTGTAACTCTGAGATTTGAATAAGACATATGGCGTCTAGTAGTCAGATACGTTGATTCTAAATATGATATTTTTAGGTTCCATCTTTGCATCGTTTGTTGCATTTATTTTTTCTTTATAGCCGATAAACAGTTTATCACAAGACATATGGTGATACATTGAGAACCTTTGTGCGGTATACGGTTTTGTAAAAACGCTTGATACATTTATACTTAGTTTGCTGACTTATCATGCTTGAAAAAATGCATTTTATCGAATATGCATCGTTTTAATATATAGAATGATTTCTTTGCGTGATGTCTCATTGAAGAAAAACAGGAACACACTTCTAAGTCCCGTTGTAGTGAATTAAAAATATCCTCTATTGATATATTTGTCTGTATTGAATGTGTTTGTTGTGCTTAAAGAAATTCTGAAGTATTTATCGTCTTCTAAGGCAAAGAAATCATTCTATACAATAAAATGACACATATTCGATAAAATACATTTTTTCAAGAACAATAAGTCAGAAAAATCCTTCTATCTAATCTAAATTTGAAAATACCAGCTTCAAAACTCAACCTATTTTTTGTACCTTTTATAAATAGGTTTTCTATCCATAGTTGTTTCATGTAAGATAAACAAAAATAAGTTGAATCTCTGAGTAATAAAATTCTTTCCACGAAAGAAGCAGGGGGATAATTTGGTCGAAACCAGTGACGTATAGTTCATAAAACAGAGAAACACCAAAGATTCAACTTGTTTTGTTCACTGGAGAAACCAAGTGTGAATCGCCACACTTTTAAAGTAGAACATCCAGTCCAGTGCAACGAATGTACTGTTATGTTAAAAGTATGGTATCGAAACGGTTTTGGTCACAAATGTCTGACCGATGTATAATGCCACGCTTATACCATTTTTTCATCAAGATAATTTAAATGCAAAATTTAGGCGCAAAAGCCTACACTCAAGATATGGTTTTCATTTGTACGTTGATTGTAGATGCTATCTCGGGTGCTTCACTGCTGATTTGTTATTTATTTATAATTCTTTTTTTTAATCGGCCATTATTTAAGCATACGCGATAAAGGTCAAGTGAAGGTTAGGTACATTTTTCGCAAAACGACCAACTTCCGTAAAAAAAAGAATTAGAACGAAACAGACAAATAAATATTGTACTTTATTACAGAAATGTGAAAAATTGAATGGTAAACACAAAGGCAATGACCGCAAAATACGCAATCATGGTAGGCAAACGTTTCTGATTGGCTAAAATAGTTCAATCCAAAAGCACCAGTTAGAGTCGAAGAGTTGAGGATAACCTACAATGATCATGAATCACTACTATCGATGTTTCTCATATACAAGATATTATTTATTTATTTTTTGTTTAAGTACAGAGCTATTATTTATTGCGGTAGAAACAGAGCTCTATTAATTTAATTTTATTATTTTTATTTCGAAACGCTCTAATAAATAGCACAATACTCGGTTTAAAGGACACAGTGGGCATCTAGGCGGACATTAGGTGAAAAATCGAAGTTGCTCCTTTTTCAAAAACAAATAGTCTAGGATGTAGCCCTTGAAAAGGGCTATCGAACGGTGTATAAATGTCTATTGTGATGTTCAGTCCTTCGCAGAGAAAAACGGGTACAAAACAGTACTGTGTTATACTACTTTTAGCGACATCTTGAGAGTTATTTGTTCATTTTACTTGCTTCGTTGCATTAAATGGCTACACAAAGCACATATTCAAAATCAGCAGAATGAGCGCTATCTATTGCTACCAAAAAGTTACTAATTCCAAACGAAATTCGATGAGAAACAGGCCATACAAGCTGCATAGTGTCAATTACAGATGACCCGTCCTCAATATAGTCGACCCGCCACCGTTAGCCACCATGCAAAACGACTTATTTGTACACCAAAATGTTCTCCAGATCAAGCTGCATCATTGGTGATGTCATCTTTTTTCACTTTTTTGTTTAAGTCGAGTAATAGGTTTTACAAAAACCCCTGGGATTTTGGAGGTATTTTGCAGTTTCCTGCAGTATAAATGCACTTTTCTTCAAATATAATACCATTTTTGGAATCAGCATGAAAAACTGCATCGAATGGTGTATAAATCATCTAGTTTTTGAGATTCACACAAACAATTTCGTGCTGAAAATTTGAATTTCAAGATAAAGTAACCTGAACGACTCGAAACATGTTTCTTATAGGTTTTCGACAATGCTCTTTCCAGTGGCATCGTTTTTAAATATTGAGAAAGTTTTCTGAAGGGTTTTCGAAAGATCGGATCTCTGGAAAACTCCTTAGAAAACTTTTTCAAAATCCAACTCTCATGCCATTAGAAAGAGGATCATGAAAAACCTATAAAAAAATGGTTCATGAAATTTTAGTTCACTCATAAAGCTAAAGTCCGCCTGCTCTAGCAAAAAATGCCCACTGTGAAGGAGGGTAATACAGGAAAAGTAACTATTAAAATTTTAAAATCTCATAAATTTTAGTTTAAAAATTGAGTTTGAGGAATCGTAGACCAGGAAATTCTTATTCCATTAAGAATGACATTCTGAACAACTTTTGCTCAAAAAGGCTTTCTTTTCATAAAGGTACTGACAAAGTGCTGTGAAAAAAATCTTCTCTCTCACCTGAAAGTTGGGAGAGGGGTGGGCGCGGATTTTTTTGTTGAACTTCGTAGAGGACACTTCGAAGTATATTTTCTGAAGTGTTTTCGACTTTCTGACATTATTTGGCGTAGAAAGAAATTACTTACTTAAAAAAATGTGTTAATGATGTCCTGAACTGTAGCAAAAAACAGATTTATTAAACTTTCATATATGAACTCAAAATGATTTAACATACTCTATGTTGTAGCCCGTGAAATTCTCTACTAAATGAAATATTGCTTGAATTTTTTTATTGAACCGTTATTTTACAAATGCGATTGTATAAGAGTATAATAATGTTAATTAACGGTACCAAAGAGTACCACTAATTATCTATTAACAGGAAGGAAAGAACAAGGATTTTTTCTTTCTTTGGCGTATTAAATATTTCCCACACATTTCTTTCTCGATCTAGGCAAGAACCAAATTTTTATAATGAAAGAAGAACGACGAGGAAATTTTTTAATAATAGCCTTTGCACTAAAAAATTTAACAGTAATTTTTTCTTAGCCAAATAATGTCAGTAAGCCGAAAATACTTCACGGCGTATATTTCGAAGTGTCTTCTACAAACTGGAAAAATCTAAAGAAAATTTGAATCGCAGGATATTTTACAATGATTCTCGACGAGATAGGTGCTGCCCTGTTTATGAACAGACATCACCTTTACAGCAGTTACTTTCCATTGATAAGAAAAGATACCTGTTTTAATTAATAAGTGAAATATATGCAATAGTTGCCTTCGTAGAACAGAAAGGCACAATTGAATAAATTCCAATAACAAACCGTCAACATCGACACTGGCCGTATTGTTTATCGAGTCAACAGCTTTTACAACCTCAGTGAGAGAAATGTGGATGTCTGAAAATTTTGGTCCGTTTGAATTTGAAAAAGCGTTATTAATTACTGGAATGAAATTCAGTATAGAAGTGGAATAATAGGAATTGAAGTATGTATTGAACATGTCACAAAATTCTTTGACAGACGACGAAAAGTACTTTGACGTATTAGACATGAACTGAAGCTTGCTCAACTTTTCATTCTTGAATTTATTTATAGAAGTCAAAAATATGTGTAGGATCAGAAAAGAGAGATAATTTTTTTTAAATGTTTTTTCTTGTCTGTTCTGACGAATTTAATAGCAGTGTTTCGCAGAGGCCTTTAGAGAGAATAGTTTACAGCTGTTTTTGTCTTCCAACGATTAAAAGCTCGATTTCTGTTTGCCATTTGTTTACGAGCTATCTTAGAAAGTTATACATTTGGCTTTTTGGTTAAGATAACGCATTTCAGTGGAACATATTCGCCTATGCAACTGTCAACATGAAACTACTATGTGGGATCAGTCGCAGGAAAGGTGTCTGTTATATTGTCTAAAGTACTGTACAAATCTTGTACAAATTTGTATTTTGTTTGTAAAATAGTAACATTAATGTCGAAAGAAAAGATTAGAGTAAACGTCCAGGAACATATAATATTCAATTGATCAGCCTGCGCCAGGATCTGGCAATTTGAAAAGTCAACCTTTACTTTTCAATATTTCTAGTTATTTACATTCGGAAATTGTTTTTGATTTCGACAATACAATACTGAACTCGCTTTATCGCTCACGGTACTCTCTAAAAAAAATAGGCATTTTAAAAAACCTAAAACGGGTTCGGGAAACTGCAAATATACGGAACCCTTTAAAAGGTTTAGTAAGGGGTTTTTGACGTGTACTAAACCGTTTTCAAATTTCAGTTGCAAATGGAATATCTATTTTTCCAAGATATGATACAATCTACAGCAGTTTTAAGTCTAGTCATTTTAATTCATTATTATATATAATGTGATGTTTCGAAATATAGACTTAAAACTGCCGTAAATTGTATCATATTTTTACTCAAACTTTGCCTGTGCAAAAACAAAAATATTTTTCCAAGGATAATTTCTTTAATTGAAATGATATTATGTTTGCTTATAATTTGGGTATTTAACGATTCTATTTTTATATATAGAAAGGAAACGAATGGTTGTAATGATGGGAGAAAAATTGAACTAAGGGAGCTTTTTCTGAAAGAACAATACTTACTTACTTCTTTATGTGGGGTAAAGTGAGAAGCAGGAAAAGATTTTGCTTCATCGGTTGCAAGACAGACTTCATAAAAGGATTTTATCTCCTATGGGTCTTGAGTCTGGCAAATTACAAAGAAAAGCACATAGACCAGAAAATAGTTAAAGTGTAGAACAGAAAAAGAGAACTATTTAAGTTGAGTACTAATATGATATTCTGAATGACGGTTACGAACAGTCATGAACCATGATTGAGGTATTTCACTCGTTCTCTAAATAAATGGGTAGTTTTCAAAATCCGAACGCTTTTTTATTGTTGCTTCTAAACCCAAAAGGGTATAGTATTGTTACTGAACCGTTTTGGTTTTTTAAAATACTTCTTGGACAGGTATTTTAAGACAATAAAGGGTTTTTTATTAATATCACAAAACCTTAAAGGTATTCTATTTACGGTACTTTAGGTACAGTATTTATTTCTTGACCAAGATGGTTTAGGAGTTGAATTGAAAAACGTTTGGGATTTAGCAGCAATAATGAAAAACCCTTTTGGTTTTTTTAAGATAGTAAAAGGGTTTATATATCAACCCTTTGGGTTTCGTAACGCAAATAGAATACCTTTAGGGTTTTGTGAGATTGACAAAAAACCCCTTATTATCTTAAAACACTTTTCCAAAAAGTATTTTAAAAAAACCAAACCGGTTTAGTAATGATACAAAACCCTCAAATGGTTTCTCAAATGTGCTACTATACCCTTTTGGGTTTAGAAACAGGAATGAAAAACCGTTTGGGTTTTTTAAACTGCCTATTTTTTTTAGAGAGTACATGAAGGTAATTAATCAGTCGCATTCTTATCAGATTTATCTTCCAACAGCAAAATTTTGTAAACTTGCTCGATTGTAATTTGTAATTCATTTAATAATTCTTCAATCATTTTTAATGATAACGCATCATCGTCTAAAAATGAATATATTTTCTATTTTTTAAAAAGAAAAATATTGTTGTACTAATCGTCTCAAACAATAATGTTGCACTATGCGTATGTGACAGTTAATGCATTTCGTTTATTCTCTACGTCTAGAGCAGGCACAGTATACATGTTTGGTGTGTTAGGACATCGACATTAGTCGTCATGTCATCATACTGATAAAGAAAAAAAGTTAAAAAATCTTTTTAATTTTTTTCAAAAAACGGCTGCAAGGTAACCAAAGACAGTTTAGCGAACCGATATTTTATTGATTTATTCAGATATTTTATTGTTCTTGAAGAATGTGTCTGTACCAATCAAAAAGTAGTTTTTCTCAAACTGGTTGAGAGAACTTTAAAAACTCTTTTACGCTGGCCCCTCTTGATTTAGATCCTAAACTAATTTTCATTGAATAATTTGTACATCACTTGTTGGTCAATTTAGAGGACTCGAATTTCCAGATTATTGATAGATCTAGGGGCTTCGAGAAAGAACCTAAGAAGATCAGTAAATTTGTTAGAGGAGTGCGGCAAGGTCTAGAATGCAATGAACACCTCTGAAAGCTCGAAGCTTTCTTCGATATCTCATAATCTATCAAAAATCTAGGAATGCGAGCACTATAAGTTGATGATCTCTCAAAAGTTCATTTCGAGGGATCGAATTGTTGTCTAATGTCCAATAGGATCAGTCAGAAATCATCAGATTTCCCTCACTTCAAAAATATTATAAAATAAAAGCACCTTGTTAGTGAATAACTACTTTGATGTTAGTATGTTGAGATCTTTTCCCTTCTGATGATAAAAAATATATGAAATGTTCGATCTTACAGTGCTCTCATCCAGAAAAGGTCATAAGACTGTTCAATACACAATGTTTAAATCAATATATCTAAACGAGATTTAGCTGCATTTAGCTAGATTCAGTATTTTCTAATATAATTTTAACTTTGTTTCTTTGCAAAACTGCATTTATTAATCGAAGATAATATATTTTGTTAATATCGTCAGCTATTGCCAAGTTAGGAAAAATTCTCCTGGAGCAAATGAATGAGATTAAGTTGCTCGGGCTCTACATTTCTCATGACTTAAAATGGGCTGGTCACATTGAAAAAGTTGGGGTTAAATGCAGATGTTTGGTATGATACATCGGACTTTTCGAAATGTCCCTGCCAAATTGAAAAAACATCTCTATGACACTCGTGTAAGACCTGTCTTTGAGTATGGAGCAATTGTCTATGATAGCTTATATTCTACCTATCTAGAACCCCTAAATTCAGTTCAATGTCTTGCTGCTCGTATCATACATGGTGACTTTATCTCTTCTTCTTCAGAAGTTTCAGAAAATTGCCCACTCGGATGCTTGACGCGGCGGAGAAAAATTGTCCGATTGAAATATTTCCGAAAAACATTGATGGGATGTACGGCTTTGGCCCGTTCTCCCTTTATTTCTTTTTCAACAACACCGCATTCTCCTCACTTATATATCCTCAAATTGAAGTATCTAATTTTTCTACATCAGTCATGAGTTTCTTAGTTCGGACAATAAAAGACTGGAACCGCTTGCGCCCAATATTATGACACTTTCCTTCTTCAATTTGTTTGTTTAAAACATACAACAGTTCCTCTAAGAACTAGTAATTTGTATCTTTGTGTGTGTGTTTGTGTGCCATGTGATAGGCGTCTATAAGCCTCTTATATAAGCTTTTGTCTACACTGTAAGGTTGGAAATTATTTATGGAAAATGCTCAGCAAATTTCAAAGAGTACCTATAGGAATTCCTCGAGGATTTTTCAGTTTGTAGAAAATCAAATTTTCAACAATCTAGAAAATCGTCCTTGAATTTCCATAAATAATTTTCAAGACAGTAAAAATTCCTTTTTGATTTTCTATAAACTGGAAATTCCTTGACGGGTTTGCACCCAGTGGAGGCACGTACTGAATCTAGCTAAATGCAGCTAAATCTTGTTTAGATATATTGATTTAAACATTGTGTATTGAACAGTCTTATGACCTTTTCTGGATGAGAGCACTGTAAGATCGAACATTTCATATATTTTTTATCATCAGAAGGGAAAAGATCTCAACATACTAACATCAAAGTAGTTATTCACTAACAAGGTGCTTTTATTTTATAATATTTTTGAAGTGAGGGAAATCTGATGATTTCTGACTGATCCTGTTGGACATCAGATAACAGGATAATTCTGTGTGTAACAGTAGTCTCGATGCATTTTCGCTGCCTTGAATGTGAGTACATGATTTATTGGTCTCTGATGAGCGACTAGGTGTCTTGATCGTAGCCAATTTTTTTGTATTTTTGTATATTAGTGATGTCTATCAAATGCACGTAAGCTATTTTTTTAGGCGACTTAGAGGTGTTTTTTTTTATGAAGACATTAAGGCGAGAGTAAAAAGGTGAGGAAAAACCTATTAGGTGTATTTTAAGGGCACATTAAATGTGCCTTTAAAAAGCACTATGATCGTATTTTGAAGCCAACTAAGTGGTTTATTCAGATATTTTTTTGCTAGTAGTAGTTGCTTTTAGATAAAATATCGTTTGAATACTCTATTTGATATTCAACACAATATTCTATGTTCTAATCCTATACTATCTTAAAGAGTACAGCAGAAGGTAATTGTACCAAGCACGAGAGTTAGGGAACGGCCTCTTTATTAAGAGACCATCAATATATCCTCGAAAGACTGATTGGGTGATTTCCGATCCCTCGTCTCGAGACGATTTGTTCGGAAAGAAACGTCCTTAATAGAACGTCTTGTGACAGTCGAGATATTTTTTTCCAAGATTTCCATTTCTTAATTTTAGATATTAGTAACGTTCTTTTTTCCGTATAGTACAATAAAACAGGAAATGTTTTCGCTTTCGAACGTGGTATTTTACGTGAAAAAAGGTTTCACTGACGTGCTGTTAGCAATTTTTCGGGTTTTCCACGGGTTTGGATTGCTAGCAGCACGTCAGTGACCTTTTTTCATGTAAAATACAACATTCGAAAGCGGAAACATTTCTCTATCGAACGTACACCTTAGACAAATTGCTCGTTAGAAACGAATTTTAATTTCACTGTTTAGTCAAACCCGAAAAAAATCCGATGCCGGACTCTAATGGTGACAGACAAAATCAGGTGGATTTTTTAAAGAAAAAACACAAAAAACTAATTAGCGATAATTAAATTGCTGTTGAATTTTTAAAACAGTTAACAGCAGATGTTTAACATTATGTAACATGTAAAAGTGGCTTAGGCAGATCAAAACTACCGAATATCATTTCTCAATTTCTATTTGATCCACTCGACTTAGATAAGTAACTCAACGACAATAACGTCATCCCGTTAGATTTTTTGTGCATTTTGTTCCTTCTATCATTTTCGAATGAAAGCATAGCCGGAGTTCTGCAACGCCATAAATTAAAGAGAAAAGTTTTAAAAAGTAGTAACTATACTATATTTACCATATTTCATAAATAAAACAACTTATAGAACGCGAAAATATCTGAAAATGTTCGCTAAACTTTTTTACATCAGCTTTGTCGAGTTTAAGACGTGTCCTCATTTGAAAATTATAGAAGAAACAAAATGTAACAGAATAATACGATACTAGAGTTACATGGCTAAGCCGTGTTTATGTTTTGTTTTCATAGGTTTCCAAAATTATATTTTATCATAATTATGATCTACAGTACATGTACATATTACGATCGTCATCATAAACTAATCCTATTAAAATTATATGCGAGCGGACATGTGTGTACAGGCAGAAAGATTCACATATTTAATTACATGCAATAGTATTTATCTTTGAAAGGGTAAACTGCACTATTAAAAGTTATATTTTTTATGTTGATGAAGTATAGATATAAATGATTCATATATTTAGCATGCCGTGACGAGAAAACACACTATTTGCACAAATGAAAATAGCTATGTCGAATTGATTGTCTTTGTTTCACTGTCAAAGTCAAAAAGTAAAAGAAAAATTATGCATTTGAAGGCTGACAGTAATATTACATCTCTCTCTCTCTTTCTCTCTCTTTTACAATATACTCCAAAAATGTAGTAAAAATTGTACTCAACCATTTCATCAAACATATCATATAAAAAGCTAATGATATATTATTGCTTTTTCAAAATCCATATAAAACAAATCGTAGTCGATGATATCAAATTATTGTCAAATGTGTTTAGTTGCCAATACATCTGTTAGGTTAGAAAAATCCTCTAAACTTAAATCAACTAATGAACATGTTTTTTTCCTCAATTTGCCTCAATGCCTCAATTCGATGCATTTGAGGAAAAAAACATGTTCATTAGTTGATTTAAGTTTAGAGGATTTTTCTAACCTAACAGATGTATTGGCACCACATCGAATTGAGGCACACTGAACATTTTTAAAATTATATGGCGAGTTGATACTATTTAGACTTGTAAAAGTTCTTATCTTTTTTTATTAGGTTTGAGTAATAAATGCAGATATCCTCTTTTTTTTGGTTCTGTGGATGAGAAATTACCTTAACCGTATTTTACAATGTCATTTTGGTATTTCAGTGCAGAGATGAGCAGGAGCCGGGCCTACGCCGCAAAATATTTTGGTCGGGTCGGGTCGGACCGAACTTAGACTTTTTAAGCATGCGTGAATTTGTAATTTATGTGTACACTCAGTACCGTGAAATCATAAAAATATAAATATTAGCTTGAGAAATACATTTATACCGCTTAGTCGACAAAAGCATTACAGGTGCAAGAAGAAAATCACGCAAAATGGTCGAATCGGGTCGGGCTAGAAATGTTTAAGGATTGGTCGAGTCGGGCCAAATGAATTCTACGTTTAGTCGAGCCACCCGACTTGGTCCGGAAAGTTTCATCATCGGGCCGAACCGGGCCAAAAATTTTCGGTCCGTGAGGATCTCTGTTTCAGTGTACCCTTTTTGGTTTTGTAAGATTTCTCTGAGCGTATTTTTAATTCCACAGAATCAAAAAAAGAAGGTATTTGTATTTGTTACTCACGAGGGAAGGTCCCCAGCTGTTTCCCTGGGATTTCAAAGCAATGTACCCCACTTTGCTAATTTAAGGATGCTGATTACGAATCTGAAAACCATTCGTGCTCTCGTTCAATCCTTCAAGAGTTATAAGCATTTTATTTTAATAGTAGCGAAAAGTACCATATTTTGAAAAAATCACAGCTTTTCATAGAAATGTTCAACAGACCTGAGAGATATGTCATTCTACAGATAAACACCTTAGCTATAAAATGATGTGTGTTTTAGCTTCAGAGAACGTTTGATTGTTAAGTAAAAAAAATTTTAAAATGTTGCATATTTTCCAATTGTTTTATGTTTCTTTTTGAAAATGTTTAGAAAAATTTGCCATATATTA